>CM042248.1:52455741-52458241 GCA_023566225.1 Romanogobio albipinnatus
ATTTCCAGTCAGGATTTAGACCGTATCATAGTACCGAGACTGCTCTCATCAGAGTTACAAATGATTTACTCTTATCATCCGATCGTGGCTGTATCTCTCTATTAGTGTTACTCGATCTTAGCACTGCATTTGATACCATCGACCACAACATTCTTTTGAATAGACTCGAGAATTATGTAGGTATTAGTGGAATTGCTTTGTCATGGTTTAAATCATACCTATGCGACCGTTATCAGTTTGTAGCAGTAAATGAAGAGATGTCACACCGATCACATGTTCAGTATGGAGTACCACAAGGCTCAGTGCTAGGACCGCGGCTCTTCACCCTGTACATGCTACCACTGGGAGATATTATTAGGAAGCATGGCGTTAGTTTTCATTGTTATGCTGACGATACTCAGCTCTATATTTCTTCACGCCCTGAAGAAATTTACCAATTCACAAGATTAACGGAATGCATAGCTGATATAAAACACTGGATGACCGGTAATTTCCTGCAACTCAATTCAGAAAAAAATGAATTTTTAATTATTGGACAAAAAAGCTCCACAAGTAGTAACCTAGAATACTGTCTAACACTTGATGGCTGCTCTGTCAAGTCCTCGTCGTCAGTGAGGAACCTGGGTGTGCTCTTTGATACCAATCTTTCGTTTGAAAGCCACGTTTCTAGCATCTGTAAAACTGCTTTCTACCATCTTAAAAATATCTCTAAATTACGGCACATGCTCTCAATGCAAAATGCTGAACAGTTAGTTCATGCGTTCATGACCTCAAGGCTAGATTATTGTAATGCTCTACTGGGTGGTTGCCCTGCTCGCTTAATAAATAAACTCCAGCTGGTCCAAAACGCAGCAGCTCCAGTTCTTACTAGAACCAGGAAGTATGACCATATTAGCCCAGTTCTGTCAACATTGCACTGGCTGCCTATTAAACATTGCATACATTTTAAAATCTTGCTTATTACTTACAAAGCACTAAATGGTTTAGCTCCCCAGTACTTGAGCGAGCTCTTAACACATTATACTCCATCACGTCTACTGCGATCTCTAAACTCTGGCCAGTTGATCATACCGAGAATATCCAAATCAACTGCAGGCGGTCGATCCTTTTCCTATTTAGCTCCTAAACTCTGGAACAGTCTTCCTAGCATTGTTCGGGAAGCAGACACACTCTGTCAGTTTAAATCTAGACTAAAAACACATCTCTTACACATAAAACACTTTTTCAATGAAATGATTGTAAGGCTGCATTAACTAGGTCAGCCGGAACCGGGAACACTTCCCATAACACCTGATGTACTCGTGACATCATCAGAAGAATGGCATCTACGCTAATGATAGTCTCTCTGTTTTATCCCGAGGTTTACTGCAGTCAGCCAGATCTGGGCCGCATCCAGATCAGATGATGGACCTGCGCCCAGACAAGACCAACGCATGATCCTGAAGTGTCTGAGAGACCGTGATAAGACTCCCCCTAAAAACTGACACGGCATCCTCAATAAACCCGTCTCCAGCGTGATGACTCCGATTGTTCGAATATTACAATTTAATAATACTTAAATCGATATGTCATCCTCAATAAACCCGTCTCCAGCGTGATGACTCCGATTGTTCGAATATTACAATTTAATAATACTTAAATCGATATGTCATCCGCAACAAACCCGTCTCCAGCGTGATGACTCCGATTGTTCGAATATTACAATTGAATAATACTTAAATCGATATGTCATCCTCAATAAACCCGTCTCCAGCGTGTTGACTCCGATTGTTCGAATATTACAATTTAATAATACTTAAATCGATATGTCATCCTCAATAAACCCGTCTCCAGCGTGATGACTCCGATTGTTCGAATATTACAATTTAATAATACTTAAATCGATATGTCATCCGCAATAAACCCGTCTCCAGTGTGTTGACTCCGATTGTTCGAATATTACAATTAAATAATACTTAAATCGATATGTCATCCTCAATAAACCCGTCTCCAGCGTGATGACTCCGATTGTTCGAATATTACAATTTAATAATACTTAAATCGATATGTCATCCTCAATAAACCCGTCTCCAGCGTGATGACTCCGATTGTTCGAATATTACAATTTAATAATACTTAAATCGATATGTCATCCGCAATAAACCCGTCTCCAGCGTGATGACTCCGATTGTTCGAATATTACAATTTAATAATACTTAAATCGATATGTCATCCGCAATAAACCCGTCTCCAGCGTGATGACTCCGATTGTTCGAATATTACAATTTAATAATACTTAAATCGATATGTCATCCGCAATAAACCCGTCTCCAGCGTGATGTCTCCGATTGTTCGAATATTACAATTTAATAATACTTAAATCGATATGTCATCCTCAATAAACCCGTCTCCAGCGTGATGACTCCGATTGTTCGAATATTACAATTTAATAATACTTAAATCGATATGTCATCCGCAATAAACCCGTCTCCAGCGTGATGACTCCGATTGTTCGAATATT
>CM042248.1:52465741-52468241 GCA_023566225.1 Romanogobio albipinnatus
TGAGAGTGGACAGTGTGAGTGTGAGTGGACAGTGTGAGTGGACAGTGAGAGTGGACAGTGAGAGTGGACAGTGTGAGTGAGAGTGGACAGTGAGAGTGGACAGTGTGAGTGAGAGTGGACAGTGTGAGTGAGAGTGGACAGTGTGAGTGGACAGTGAGAGTGGACAGTGAGAGTGGACAGTGTGAGTGAGAGTGGACAGTGAGAGTGGACAGTGTGAGTGAGAGTGGACAGTGAGAGTGGACAGTGTGAGTGGACAGTGTGAGTGAGAGTGGACAGTGAGAGTGGACAGTGTGAGTGGACAGTGAGAGTGGACAGTGAGAGTGGACAGTGAGAGTGGACAGTGTGAGTGGACAGTGTGAGTGAGAGTGGACAGTGAGAGTGGACAGTGTGAGTGGACAGTGTGAGTGGAAGGTGTGAGTGAGAGTGGACAGTGTGAGTGGACAGTGTGAGTGGACAGTGTGAGTGGACAGTGAGAGTGGACAGTGTGAGTGGACAGTGTGAGTGGACAGTGTGAGTGGACAGTGTGAGTGAGAGTGGACAGTGTGAGTGGACAGTGTGAGTGGACAGTGAGAGTGGACAGTGAGAGTGGACAGTGTGAGTGGACAGTGTGAGTGGACAGTGAGAGTGGACAGTGAGAGTGGACAGTGAGAGTGGACAGTGTGAGTGAGAGTGGACAGTGAGAGTGAGAGTGGACAGTGAGAGTGGACAGTGTGAGTGGGCAGTGAGAGTGAGAGTGGACAGTGAGAGTGGACAGTGTGAGTGGACAGTGAGAGTGGACAGTGAGAGTGGACAGTGAGAGTGGGCAGTGAGAGTGAGAGTGGACAGTGAGAGTGGACAGTGTGAGTGGACAGTGTGAGTGGACAGTGAGAGTGAGAGTGGACAGTGAGAGTGGACAGTGTGAGTGAGAGTGGACAGTGAGAGTGAGAGTGGACAGTGAGAGTGAGAGTGGACAGTGAGAGTGGACAGTGTGAGTAGGCAGTGAGAGTGAGAGTGGACAGTGAGAGTGGACAGTGTGAGTGGACAGTGTGAGTGAGAGTGGACAGTGTGAGTGGACAGTGTGAGTGGACAGTGAGAGTGAGAGTGGACAGTGTGAGTGGGCAGTGAGAGTGAGAGTGGACAGTGAGAGTGGACAGTGTGAGTGGACAGTGTGAGTGAGAGTGGACAGTGTGAGTGGACAGTGTGAGTGGACAGTGAGAGTGAGAGTGGACAGTGAGAGTGGACAGTGAGAGTGAGAGTGGACAGTGAGAGTGGACAGTGAGAGTGGACAGTGAGAGTGGACAGTGAGAGTGGACAGTGTGAGTGAGAGTGGACAGTGTGAGTGGGCAGTGAGAGTGAGAGTGGACAGTGAGAGTGGACAGTGTGAGTGAGAGTGGACAGTGTGAGTGGACAGTGTGAGTGGGCAGTGTGAGTGGGCAGTGTGAGTGAGAGTGGACAGTGTGAGTGGACAGTGTGAGTGAGAGTGGACAGTGAGAGTGGACAGTGTGAGTGGACAGTGTGAGTGAGAGTGGACAGTGAGAGTGGACAGTGTGAGTGGACAGTGTGAGTGAGAGTGGACAGTGTGAGTGGACAGTGTGAGTGGACAGTGAGAGTGAGAGTGGACAGTGTGAGTGGGCAGTGTGAGTGTGAGTGGGCAGTGAGAGTGAGAGTGGACAGTGAGAGTGAGAGTGGACAGTGTGAGTGGACAGTGTGAGTGGACAGTGTGAGTGACAGTGTGAGTGGGCAGTGAGAGTGAGAGTGGACAGTGTGAGTGGACAGTGTGAGTGAGAGTGGACAGTGTGAGTGGACAGTGTGAGTGAGAGTGGACAGTGTGAGTGAGAGTGGACAGTGTGAGTGGGCAGTGAGAGTGAGAGTGGACAGTGAGAGTGGGCAGTGTGAGTGGGCAGTGAGAGTGAGAGTGGACAGTGAGAGTGAGAGTGGACAGTGTGAGTGGACAGTGAGAGTGGACAGTGAGAGTGAGAGTGGACAGTGTGAGTGGACAGTGTGAGTGGGCAGTGTGAGTGAGAGTGGACAGTGAGAGTGAGAGTGGACAGTGTGAGTGGGCAGTGAGAGTGAGAGTGGACAGTGTGAGTGGGCAGTGAGAGTGAGAGTGGACAGTGAGAGTGAGAGTGGACAGTGAGAGTGAGAGTGGACAGTGTGAGTGGACAGTGAGAGTGGACAGTGAGAGTGAGAGTGGACAGTGTGAGTGGACAGTGTGAGTGGGCAGTGTGAGTGAGAGTGGACAGTGAGAGTGGACAGTGAGAGTGGACAGTGAGAGTGGACAGTGAGAGTGGACAGTGAGAGTGGGCAGTGAGAGTGGACAGTGAGAGTGGACAGTGTGAGTGGGCAGTGAGAGTGAGAGTGGACAGTGTGAGTGGACAGTGAGAGTGGACAGTGTGAGTGGGCAGTGAGAGTGAGAGTGGACAGTGAGAGTGGACAGTGAGAGTGGACAGTGAGAGTGGACAGTGAGAGTGGACAGTGAGAGTGGACAGTGTGAGTGGGCAGTGAGAGTGGACAGTGAGAG
>CM042248.1:52473241-52485741 GCA_023566225.1 Romanogobio albipinnatus
AAAGTGCATCCGTCCAACATAAAAGTGTATCTATCCATCATAAAAGTGCATCTGTCCATCATAAAAGTGCATCTGTCCATCATAAAAGTGCATCTGTCCATCATAAAAGTGCATCTGTCCATCATAAAAGTGCATCTGTCCATCATAAAAGTGCATCCGTCCATCATAAAAGTGCATCCATCCATCATAAAAGTGCATCTATCCATCATAAAAGTGCATCCGTCCATCATAAAAGTGCTTCCGTCCATCATAAAAGTGTATCTATCCTTCATAAAAGTGTATCTATCCATCATAAAAGTGCATTTGTCAATCATAAAAGTGCATCTGTCCATCATAAAAGTGCATCTGTCCATCATAAAAGTGCATCCGTCCATCATAAAAGTGCATCCATCCATCATAAAAGTGCATCTATCCATCATAAAAGTGCATCCGTCCATCATAAAAGTGCATCCGTCCATCATAAAAGTGAATCTATCCTTCATAAAAGTGCATCTGTCCATCATAAAAGTGCATCTGTCCATCATAAAAGTGCATCTGTCCATCATAAAAGTGCATCTGTCCATCATAAAAGTGCATCCGTCCATCATAAAAGTGCATCTATCCATCATAAAAGTGCATCCGTCCATCATAAAAGTGCATCCATCATAAAAGTGCATCCGTCCATCATAAAAGTGCATCTGTCCATCATAAAAGTGCATCTATCCATCATAAAAGTGCATCTATCCATCATAAAAGTGCATCTATCCATCATATATCCATCATAAAAGTGCATCTATCCATCATAAAAGTGCATCTGTCCATCATAAAAGTGCATCTATCCATCATAAAAGTGCATCCGTCCATCATAAAAGTGCATCTATCAATCATAAAAGTGTATCTATCCATCATAAAAGTGCATCTATCCATCATAAAAGTGCATCTGTCCATCATAAAAGTGCATCTATCCATCATAAAAGTGCATCTGTCCATCATAAAAGTGCATCTATCCATCATAAAACTGCATCTATCCATCATAAAACTGCATCTATCCATCATAAAACTGCATCCATCCATCATAAAAGTGCATCTATCCATCATAAAACTGCATCTATCCATCATAAAACTGCATCCATCCATCATAAAAGTGCATCCATTCATCATAAAAGTGCATCTATCCATCATAAAAGTGCATCTATCCGTCATAAAAGTGCATCTATCCATCATAAAAGTGAATCCATTCATCATAAAAGTGCATCTATCCATCATAAAAGTGCATCTATCCATCATAAAAGTGCATCCATTCATCATAAAAGTGCATCTATCCATCATAAAAGTGCATCCATCCATCATAAAAGTGCATCTATCCATCATAAGTGCATCTATCATCATAAAAGTGCATCTTTCCATCATAAAAGTGCATCCATCCATCATAAAAGTGCATCTATCCATCATAAAAGTGCATCTATCCATCATAAAAGTGCATCTATCCATCATAAAAGTGCATCTTTCCATCATAAAAGTGCATCTGTCCATCATAAAAGTGCATCTGTCCATCATAAAAGTGCATCTATCCATCATAAAAGTGCATCTGTCCATCATAAAACTGCATCTATCCATCATAAAAGTGCATCCGTCCATCATAAAAGTGTATCTGTCCATCATAAAACTGCATCTCTCCATCATAAAAGTGTATCTGTCCATCATAAAAGTGCATCTATCAATCATAAAAGTGTATCTATCAATCATACAAGTGCATCTGTCAATCCTAAAAGTGCATCTATCCATCATAAAAGTGCATCTATCCATCATAAAAGTGCATCCGTCCATCATAAAAGTGTATCTGTCCATCATAAAAGTGCATCTATCCATCATAAAAGTGCATCTGTCATCATAAAAGTGTATCTGTCCATCATAAAAGTGCATCTATCCATCATAAAAGTGCATCTGTCCATCATAAAAGTGCATCCATTCATCATAAAAGTGCATCTGTCCATCATAAAAGTGCATCTATCCATCATAAAAGTGCATCTATCCATCATAAAAGTGCATCTATCCATCATAAAAGTGCTACTAACATATCCTAAAAGTTACCTCCGTTTTTGGAACCGAAAGTTGAGGTTATCTGCTAACTTGCTCTTAAAGATACCCGGGTATGTCACATAACCTGCTTTCTGGAATACCCCCCAGGGGTAGGGTTCGGTCCTAGTGAGTCGCTGTCCTGTGCCACAAAGCTGGTTTCAGTTGCTACCCAGATAAGCTCGAGATTAGTTTGAGAAAACTCTGGTTTTTCGGGTTCAAGAAGGTGGATTGTTTTTTTAGCAGTGTTCATCACCATGGTAACTTACACTACACGGCTTCTGGGACAGAGATCGCAAACCCAAACTGGACCAATCCACTGCAAAGATGCAATAAAGCCACACCCCCTGTACCAAATTAAAGCAGTTTATAGTGAAAAAACCTTAGAGACAAAATTGCACGTCTTTTGCTGCTAATTATTTATTATTATAATTACTTTTTATTCATATAATATATTCATATAATTATTATTAATTGACAAGTAGCCTAATATTAATATAAATATAATCGCTCAATCTTCAGAAGATAAGTGAATTGCGATGTCTCTCTTGCGAGAAGTGAATCAAACGAATCAAACTGTCCCTCCCATCCCTCCCGTCCCTCCCTGATCTGTCCCTCCCGTCCCTCCCTGGTCTGTCCCTCCCTGGTCTGTCCCTCCCGTCCCTCCCTGGTCTGTCCCTCCCTGGTCTGTCCCTCCCTGGTCTGTCCCTCCCTGATCTGTCCCTCCCATCCCTCCCGTCCCTCCCTGGTCTGTCCCTCCCGTCCCTCCCTGGTCTGTCCCTCCCATCCCTCCCTGGTCTGTCCCTCCCTGATCTGTCCCTCCCATCCCTCCCGTCCCTCCCTGGTCTGTCCCTCCCGTCCCTCCCTGGTCTGTCCCTCCCGTCCCTCCCTGGTCTGTCCCTCCCTGGTCTGTCCCTCCCGTCCCTCCCTGGTCTGTCCCTCCCATCCCTCCCGTCCCTCCCTGGTCTGTCCCTCCCATCCCTCCCTGGTCTGTCCCTCCCGTCCCTCCCGTCCCTCCCTGGTCTGTCCCTCCCATCCCTCCCGTCCCTCCCTGGTCTGTCCCTCCCATCCCTCCCTGGTCTGTCCCTCCCGTCCCTCCCGTCCCTCCCTGGTCTGTCCCTCCCATCCCTCCCGTCCCTCCCTGGTCTGTCCCTCCCGTCCCTCCCTGGTCTGTCCCTCCCGTCCCTCCCGTCCCTCCCTGGTCTGTCCCTCCCGTCCCTCCCTGGTCTGTCCCTCCCGTCCCTCCCTGGTCTGTCCCTCCCGTCCCTCCCTGGTCTGTCCCTCCCGTCCCTCCCTGGTCTGTCCCTCCCGTCCCTCCTGTCCCTCCCTGGTCTGTCCCTCCCGTCCCTCCCTGGTCTGTCCCTCCCGTCCCTCCCTGGTCTGTCCCTCCCGTCCCTCCCTGGTCTGTCCCTCCCGTCCCTCCCTGGTCTGTCCCTCCCGTCCCTCCCTGGTCTGTCCCTCCCGTCCCTCCCTGGTCTGTCCCTCCCGTCCCTCCCTGGTCTGTCCCTCCCTGGTCTGTTCCTCCCTGGTCTGTCCCTCCCTGGTCTGTCCCTCCCTGGTCTGTTCCTCCCTGGTCTGTCCCTCCCGTCCCTCCCTGGTCTGTCCCTCCCGTCCCTCCCTGGTCTGTCCCTCCCGTCCCTCCCTGGTCTGTCCCTCCCTGGTCTGTTCCTCCCTGGTCTGTCCCTCCCTGGTCTGTTCCTCCCTGGTCTGTCCCTCCCTGGTCTGTCCCTCCCTGGTCTGTTCCTCCCTGGTCTGTCCCTCCCTGGTCTGTCCCTCCCTGGTCTGTCCCTCCCTGGTCTGTCCCTCCCTGGTCTGTCCCTCCCTGGTCTGTCCCTCCCTGGTCTGTTCCTCCCTGGTCTGTCCCTCCCTGGTCTGTTCCTCCCTGGTCTGTCCCTCCCTGGTCTGTCCCTCCCTGGTCTGTCCCTCCCTGGTCTGTTCCTCCCTGGTCTGTCCCTCCCTGGTCTGTTCCTCCCTGGTCTGTCCCTCCCTGGTCTGTCCCTCCCTGGTCTGTCCCTCCCTGGTCTGTCCCTGGTCTGGTCTGTCCCTCCCTGGTCTGTCCCTCCCTGGTCTGTCCCTCCCTGGTCTGTCCCTCCCTGGTCTGTCCCTCCCTGGTCTGGTCTGTCCCTCCCTGGTCTGACCCTGGTCTGGTCTGTCCCTCCCTGGTCTGTCCCTGGTGTGGTCTGTCCCTGGTGTGGTCTGTCCCTGGTCTGGTCTGTCCCTGGTCTGGTCTGACCCTGGTCTGTCCCTCCCTGGTCTGTCCCTGGTGTGGTCTGTCCCTGGTCTGGTCTGTCCCTCCCTGGTCTGACCCTGGTCTGTTCCTCCCTGGTCTGGTCTGGTAGCCGCTCCTTAAGGAGGGGGTAGTGTCACAACCCTGTCTGGTGTAGCACACATGGTGTTTTGTTATTTTGGGCCATGTGCTCCTGTCTCTGTCTGGATCAGTTGAACGTAACAACAATTTTGTACTCTTTTTTTTCCTGGGTCAGACGTAACAACCCAGTTTCTGGGTAGTGGTTGTGTCGAGTATTTAAAACGTTTAGAAGTTAAGTTCATCCGTTAACATGAATTCTTGTATGTAAAAAGTAAGCTGGTGTTATAGTAATAAACGAACCGACCCATTATGCTGGGTGTTCTGTCCTATATTTACCCAGCTATTGGACAGACATGGTCACTAAGAACTGGACAAAAAGAGCTGCTTTAAGATTCTTCAAGCATTCGGGATTGAGAAAGAAGGAAATAATGACAAGAATCCTTTTTTGTTTCCCCTTCAAGACTTGCCAAACAGGCTCACGATTCTCAGATAACAAACCTGAGCTTGTGCGCTGGAGGAGCTCACACTGACATGCTTTGATTCACAGAAGGTCCTTTTTGACTTTAGTTTGAGCTGATCTGGTGTCGTAGGTTAGGCCGTCTGCAGAGCGACAGAGTAAAAGGAGGCAGCAGAAAACAGCAGAGCGCGACCACAACATCCTGTTTGTGAATCTGCAAGCTGCATGATGTGACAGGAAGAGTTACAGAGAGCGCCGGCGTGAATGAGCTGAACTGAATGCCATTCCGCTACTGTATCTGACTGAGAGGAGATGCTGCGGTGGCCTATCAGAGCAGACCAGACGACACGAGAAGTGACCGCCGGAGCAACCAATCAGATTGTGCCATGCGAGAGAACGAGGCGGGAGCTGTAACGTTTCACCCGCTGTAACGTTGCTGTTTTAACCCAGCAATTTACCTGTTTTAACCCAGCAATTGACCTGTTTTAACCCAGCAATTGGCCTGTTTTAACCCAGCGAATGGGCAGTTTTAACCCAGCGATTGGGCTGTTTTAACCCAGCAATTGGCCTGTTTTAACCCAGCGAATGGGCAGTTTTAACCCAGCGATTGGGCTGTTTTAACCCAGCGATTGGGCTGTTTTAACCCAGCGAATGGGCAGTTTTAACCCAGCGATTGGGCTGTTTTAACCCAGCGATTGGGCAGTTTTAACCCAGCGATTGGGCTGTTTTAACCCAGCAATTGGCCTGTTTTAACCCAGCGAATGGGCAGTTTTAACCCAGCGATTGGGCTGTTTTAACCCAGCGATTGGGCTGTTTTAACCCAGCTATTGGGCTGTTTTAACCCAGCGAATGGGCAGTTTTAACCCAGCGATTGGGCTGTTTTAACCCAGCGATTGGGCTGTTTTAACCCAGCAATTGGGCTGTTTTAACCCAGCGAATGGGCAGTTTTAACCCAGCGATTGGGCTGTTTTAACCCAGCGATTGGGCTGTTTTAACCCAGCTATTGGGCTGTTTTAACCCAGCGAATGGGCAGTTTTAACCCAGCGATTGGGCTGTTTTAACCCAGCGATTGGGCTGTTTTAACCCAGCTATTGGGCTGTTTTAACCCAGCGATTGGGCTGTTTTAACCCAGCGATTGGGCTGTTTTAACCCAGCGAATGGGCTGTTTTAACCCAGCGATTGGGCTGTTTTAACCCAGCAATTGGGCTGTTTTAACCCAGCTATTGGGCTGTTTTAACCCAGCGATTGGGCTGTTTTAACCCAGCGATTGGGCTGTTTTAACCCAGCGATTGGACTGTTTTAACCCAGCGATTGGGCTGTTTTAACCCAGCGATTAGGCTGTTTTAACCCAGCGATTGGGCTGTTTTAACCCAGCAATTGGGCTGTTTTAACCCAGCGATTGGGCTGTTTTAACCCAGCAATTGGGCTGTTTTAACCCAGCAATTGGGCTGTTTTAACCCAGCTATTGGTCTGTTTTAACCCAGCAATTGGGCTGTTTTAACCCAGCGATTGGGCTGTTTTAACCCAGCGATTGGACTGTTTTAACCCAGCGAATGGGCTGTTTTAACCCAGCGATTGGGCTGTTTTAACCCAGCAATTGGGCTGTTTTAACCCAGCTATTGGGCTGTTTTAACCCAGCGATTGGGCTGTTTTAACCCAGCGATTGGGCTGTTTTAACTCAGCGATTGGGCTGTTTTAACCCAGCGAATGGGCAGTTTTAACCCAGCGATTGGGCTGTTTTAACTCAGCGATTGGGCTGTTTTAACCCAGCGAATGGGCTGTTTTAACTCAGCGATTGGGTTGTTTTAACCCAGCGATTGGACTGTTTTAACCCAGCGATTGGCCTGTTTTAACCCAGCGATTGGGCTGTTTTAACCCAGCGATTGAGCTGTTTTAACCCAGCGATTGGGCTGTTTTAACCCAGCGATTGGCCTGTTTTAACCCAGTAATTGGGCTGTTTTAACCCAGCGATTGGCCTGTTTTAACCCAGCGATTGGGTTGTTTTAACCAAGCAATTGGCCTGTTTTAACCCAGCGATTGGGTTGTTTTAACCAAGCAATTGGCCTGTTTTAACCCAGCGATTGGGCTGTTTTAACCCAGCGATTGGGCTGTTTTAACCCAGCGATTGGCCTGTTTTAACCCAGCGATTGGGTTGTTTTAACCAAGCAATTGGCCTGTTTTAACCCAGCGATTGGGCTGTTTTAACCCAGCGATTGGGCTGTTTTAACCCAGCGATTGGGCTGTTTTAACCCAGCGATTGGCCTGTTTTAACCCAGCGATTGGCCTGTTTTAACCCAGCGATTGGGTTGTTTTAACCAAGCAATTGGCCTGTTTTAACCCAGCGATTGGGCTGTTTTAACCCAGCGATTGGGCTGTTTTAACCCAGCGATTGGGCTGTTTTAACCCAGCGATTGGGCTGTTTTAACCCAGCGATTGGCCTGTTTTAACCCAGCGATTGGCCTGTTTTAACCCAGCGATTGGGTTGTTTTAACCAAGCAATTGGCCTGTTTTAACCCAGCGATTGGGCTGTTTTAACCCAGCAATTGGGCTGTTTTAACCCAGCGATTGGGCTGTTTTAACCCAGCAATTGGGCTGTTTTAACCCAGCGATTGGGTTAAATGTTTGCCCAACATGCTGGGCAGTTTAAATAATCAAAAGGTGAACATTGAATTAATGTTTATTGTTTAATTCTTATTCATTACACTTAATAATGTTCATTTATTAAACATATGAATAAATGTTAATTTCAAACATACTTTGGGTTTGGTTTAATCAAGCAATACAGTCATTTTTAAACAATACTTGAGTTAAATTAAACTACTAAAACATTTAACCCAACCGCTGGGTTAAAACAACCCAATCACTGGGTTTGTCCATTTTCAACCCAACTTGGGTAGTTTTTAACCCGGCAGTGTAATATAGTTATTAACTAATGTTACCGGAAAGTCTAATAAAAAAAAGTCACCCAAAAGTGAAAAGGTTGGATGCAAATAATAATAAAAAAAGATAAATATAATTTGTATTGGAGAAAAGCATGGGAATGAAGGAGAAACAGCAGATTTGAGCCTCGAGTCTGAAGAGTTTAGCGAGTCAAATCTACTGGATCTGAGGAATTCATGCTCAAGTTCTCACTGGTTTGACCAGAGTGAGCGGCTCTATCATAACATGCGAACACACGCTGACTAATAGTGAAAAGAGAATGTATGCCTGCGAGGCAGGCAAATACACACACACACGCACACACACACACACACATACAGAGAGAACTAGAGTTCGTTTTGCTGGCTGTGTAGAATGTATTTGAGGCCAGCGCAGACAGAGCAGAGGCATCCATATCTTTTCAGTTTATCAAGACAATTGATCAGCGATAGGCGTTTCTGAGCGAAGCGAGCGGAGAGATTGCATAACCACAATAAAAAGCTCATTAAATCTCTCAAATAATAGTACAAAGTGCAGAGCTCTAGATAAACACTGATGGTTGCATAAAGCACCTTAAGCCCCATGAAATCAAAAGTATTTATGAATGTGTGAGCTCTATAAACAATATGTACAATATACGATTCAGACAGTGCACTATATAGGGGATAGGGGACGATCAGACAGTGCACTATATAGGGGATAGGGGACGATCAGACAGTGTACTATATAAGGGATAGGGAACGATCAGACAGTGCACTATATAAGGGATAGGGGACGATCAGACAGTGCACTATATAGGGGATAGGGAACGATCAGACAGTGTGCTATATAAGGGATAGGGAACGATCAGACAGTGTGCTATATAAGGGATAGGGAACGATCAGACAGTGCACTATATAAGGGATAGGGAACGATCAGACAGTGCACTATATAAGGGATAGGGAACGATCAGACAGTGTGCTATATAAGGGATAGGGAACGATCAGACAGTGCACTATATAAGGGATAGGGGACGATCAGACAGTGCACTATATAAGGGATAGGGGACGATCAGACAGTGCACTATATAGGGGATAGGGAACGATCAGACAGTGCACTATATAGGGGATAGGGAACGATCAGACAGTGCACTATATAAGGGATAGGGGACGATCAGACAGTGCACTATATAGAGGATAGGGGACGATCAGACAGTGCACTATATAGGGGATAGGGGACGATCAGACAGTGCACTATATAAGGGATAGGGAACGATCAGACAGTGCACTATATAAGGGATAGGGAACGATCAGACAGTGCACTATATAAGGGATAGGGAACGATCAGACAGTGCACTATATAAGGGATAGGGGACGATCAGACAGTGTACTATATAAGGGATAGGGAACGATCAGACAGTGTGCTATATAAGGGATAGGGAACGATCAGACAGTGCACTATCTGATTGATTGTTAGGCTGCATTAACTAGGTCAGCCGGAACCGGGAACACTTCCCATAACACCTGATGTACTCGTTACATCATCAGAAGAATGGCATCTACGCTAATGATATTCTCTCTGTTTTATCCCGAGGTTTACTGCAGTCAGCCAGATCTGGGCCGTATCCTAATCAGATGGTGGACCAGAGAAGACCAACACAGGACCCCGAAGTGTCTGCAGAGACCGTGTCAATTATCCTCCCCCTGCAACTGCCTCATCGACACGGCATCTAAATAAACCCGTCACCAGCGTGATGACTCCGATTGTTCGAATATTATCATTAAATAATACTTATATCGATATGTCATCCGCAATAAACCCGTCTCCAGCGTGTTGCCTCCGATCATTCGAATATTGCACTTTAATAATTATTTAATCAACATCATCCTCAATAAACCCGTCTCCAGCGTGTTGCCTCCGGTCCTTTGAATATTCCGATCTATTATGACCTCTGACCTGTAAAGCAGCCAGAATAATAATAATAATACGTTGTTTGTAAATTGGCCAGAGGAGAACTGGCACCCCGACTGAGCCTGGTTTCTCCCAAGGTTTATTTTTCTCCATTAGGTCACCTGATGGGGTTTTGGTTTCCTTGCCACTGTTGCCTCTGGCTTGGCGTGCTCAGTTGGGGACACTATATTTTTCAACTAAACATCAAAATAAATCTAATTAATAAACTAATTTAACCATGTAAACTAAATTACTGATCTAATTATTGATCTAAAGCCCACACTGTCACCGTATGGAAATTGAAATGAACTGATGACATCAAATGGCTATACAGCTGAATAAAATTAGGCTGCATTATTTTGCTGTTTAACACTGTAAAGCTGCTTTGAAACAATCTACATTGTTAAAAGCGCTATATAAATAAAGTTGACTTGACTTGACTTGACTATATAAGGGATAGGGGACGATCAGACAGTGCACTATATAAGGGATAGGGAACGATCAGACAGTGTGCTATATAAGGGATAGGGAACGATCAGACAGTGCACTATATAAGGGATAGGGGACGATCAGACAGTGCACTATATAAGGGATAGGGGACGATCAGACAGTGCACTATATAGGGGACGATCAGGCAGTGCACTATATAAGGGATAGGGGACGATCAGACAGTGCACTATATAAGGGATAGGGGACGATCAGACAGTGCACTATATAGGGGACGATCAGGCAGTGCACTATATAAGGGATAGGGGACGATCAGACAGTGCTCTATATAGGGGATAGGGAACGATCAGACAGTGCACTATATAGGGGAGGAACTTCACTGGCCTGCACAGAGTCCTGATCTCAACCCGATAGAACACCTTTGGGATGAATTAGAGCGGAGACTGAGAGCCAGGCCTTCTCGTCCAACATCACAAATGCGCTTCTAGAAGAATCCCCATAAACACACTCCTAAACCTTGAGGAAAGAAGAGCTGAAGCTGTTAGAGCTGCAAAGGGTCGGCCGACTCCATATTAAACCCTACGGATTAAGAATGGGATGGCATTAAAGTTCATGTGCATGTAAAGGCAGGCGTCCTAAAACCTTCGGCAATAGAGTGTATAAGTAAGAGAGCGTAGAAGCTCTTTTGTGGAAGTGGGCGGTGGCTGCTCCATTGCAACAATGCCTTCTCTGACAGCGGGATTATGGGTAATGTAGTCCTTCACTGTTTTTAATCTCTAAGTTAAAATCACATTGACATGTGTCTACTACAGAAGCACTTGACGACACTCGTGAGTCTGTCCTGAAAGCTTTACATGTTATAAGCTGTTATTGCTGATTTCTGTTCTATAGGTTGGGTAGAAGCTGGATGGAAATTCTGCAGTCTAACATCATGCTGTCGATGTCGGCTTGTATTTCTGGGTGGAGTTTGTGGTTGGCTAAGAAAAAGCCTTGTGTGTCAAGAGGAAACTCATTTGCCAGTCAAACGAGGAAGAAAATGTCCATTCTGCAAAGATGAGCTTTGAGAACAATTGTGTGTTTTAAAATGACAAAGCACCTGAAATGCCACAAAGTACTGCGGTGAAGGTAAAGTAACAGCAACCAAACACATGATTTTTAAGAATAAATCCCACACTGGGTTAAAAATAACCTAATTTGGGTAATTTTCAACCCAAATTGCTGGGTAAATATAGGACAGAACACATGTTGGGTTGTTTATTTAACCCAGCATAGTTTATTCATTTTTACTTTAATACTAGCCTTTTTAACTTTATACATGAACTGAGTTACACAAAAACTACCCAAACACTGGGTTGTCACGTCTGACCCAGGATCTGAGTTACACAAAAACTACCCAAACACTGGGTTGTCACGTCTGACCCAGGATCTGAGTTACACAAAAACTACCCAAACACTGGGTTGTGACGCCTGACCCAGGATCTGAGTAACACAAAAACTACCCAAACACTGGGTTGTCACGTCTGACCCAGGATCTGAGTAACACAAAAACTACCCAAACACTGGGTTGTCACGTCTGACCCAGGATCTGAGTAACACAAAAACTACCCAAACACTGGGTTGTCACGTCTGACCCAGGATCTGAGTTACACAAAAACTACCCAAACACTGGGTTGTTATGCCTGACCCAGGATCTGTGTAACACAATAACTACCCAAACACTGGATTGTTATGCCTGACCCAGGATCTGTGTAACACAATAACTACCCAAACACTGGGTTGTCACGTCTGACCCAGGATCTGAGTTACACAAAAACTACCCAAACACTGGGTTGTTACGTCTGACCCAGGATCTGAGTTACACAAAAACTACCCAAACACTGGGTTGTTACGTCTGACCCAGGATCTGAGTTACACAAAAACTACCCAAACACTGGGTTGTTACGTCTGACCCAGGATCTGAGTTACACAAAAACTACCCAAACACTGGGTTGTTATGCCTGACCCAGGATCTGTGTAACACAATAACTACCCAAACACTGGATTGTTACGTCTGACCCAGGATCTGTGTAACACAAAAACTACCCAAACACTGGGTTGTTACGTCTGACCCAGGATCTGTGTAACACAAAAACTACTCAAACACTGGGTTGTCACGTCTGACCCAGGATCTGTGTAACACAAAAACTACCCAAACACTGGGTTGTCACGTCTGACCCAGGATCTGTGTAACACAAAAACTACTCAAACACTGGGTTGTTACGTCTGACCCAGGATCTGAGTTACACAAAAACTACTCAAACACTGGGTTGTTACGTCTGACCCAGGATCTGAGTTACACAAAAACTACCCAAACACTGGGTTGTCACGTCTGACCCAGGATCTGTG
>CM042248.1:52490741-52568241 GCA_023566225.1 Romanogobio albipinnatus
AGTATACACTACAATAAACAATAAATAATTTACACAATGTGAGTGTAGTTCTCACAACTTTAAACAATATACACATACTTACAATATACATATACTTTAAACATTATACACTAAACATACACTAAACAATATACATTACGCTATAATAATAATAATAATAATATACAATGTATAGTATAAAATATTATTCACAGATTGAAAAATTGAAATCCAAAGTGGAATAGATGCTGTATGATAAATAAATGTGTATATAATGTGTGTGTATCTACAGTGGGTTGTGCTGAGTGATATTCTGTCCAGTGTGTGTTATGATCCTGATGGATCAGGAGTTAAGTAGTCTGATTGCTTGTGGGAAGAAGCTGTTCTGGAGTCGGCTGGTGCGTGTTCTGATGCTGCGGTACCGTCTGCCTGATGGCAGCAGTGAGAGCAGCCCATGGTTCGGGTGGCTAGAGTCTCTGATGATCCTCTGAGCTCTCTTCACACACCGCCTGGCGTAAATGTCCTGGAGGGAGGGAAGCTCACCTCCGATGATGCAGCTGGCCGTGCGCACTACCCTTTGCAGGGCCTTGCGGCTGCGGGCGGTACTGTTGCCGTACCAGGTGGTGATGCAGCCAGTCAGCAGACTCTCTATGGTGCAGGTGTAGAAGCGTGTGAGGATGTGGCGGTTCATTCCAAACCTCCTCAGCCGTCGCAGGAAGAAAAGGCGCTGATGAGCCTTCTTCACAACGGCCTCGGAGTGGACGGACCATGAGAGTTCCTCTGTGATGTGGACACCGAGGAACTTGAAGCTGCTGACTCTCTCCACCGGTGCTCCATCGATGGTGATGGGGCGGTGTTCTCTCTCATTCCTCCTGAAGTCGACCACCAGCTCCTTGGTCTTGCTGACGTTGAGGGAGAGGTTGTGCTCCTGACACCACCGTGTCAGAGTGTGCACCTCCTCTCTGTAGGCCGTTTCATCATTGTCAGTGATGAGACCTACCACCGTCGTATCGTCAGCAAACTTGATGATGGTGTTGGAGCTGTGGGTTGCCACACAGTCTTGTGTGTACAGGGAGTACAGGAGTGGGCTGAGAACGCAGCCCTGAGGGGCTCCAGTGTTGAGAGTCAGTGATGAGGAGATGTTACTGCCCATTCTGACCACCTGGCGTCTGTTTGACAGGACATAACAGACGACATCGAGGTCTACGCTGATAGCGTAACGTGTTTCATCAGGAAGTGCGTAGAAGACGTTGTTCCGACCAAAACAATTCGGCTGTACCCTAACCAGAAGCCGTGGCTAAATGGGGATGTTCGCGCGGCACTCAATGCGCGGACCTTCACTTTTAACTCCGGTAATGCGGAGGAGCATAAACAAGCAAGTTATGCCCTCCGGAAAACCATCAGAGCAGCAAAACGCCAGTACAGGGACAAGATTGAAGGACAGTTCAACACCACCGACTCCAGAAGCATGTGGAGGGGAATTAACACCATCACGGACTATAAAGGGAACACAAACTCCACCGTGAACACCGCTGCCTCTCTCCCGGACGAGCTCAACACCTTCTATGCTCGCTTTGAGGGAACTAACACCGCCCTCGCGGAGAGAGAGCTCGCGGCTGGAGATACAGAGGTTAGTGCACTCTCCGTATCTGTCGCGGATGTAACCCGATCCTTCCGGCGGGTGAACGTCCGTAAAGCCGTGGTTCCAGACGGCATTCCCGGCCGCGTGATCAGAGCGTGCGCGCACCAACTGGCTGGAGTCTTCACGGACATTTTTAACCTGTCCCTCTCCCTGTCTGTGGTCCCCACATGCTTTAAAACGTCCACTATTGTTCCTGTACCTAAGCAGTCAAAAACCACCTGCTTAAACGACTGGCGTCCTGTTGCTCTGACCCCCATCATCAGTAAATGCTTTGAGAGACTAGTCAGAAACCACATCTGCTCTGTTCTCCCCCCCTCACTGGACCCACTACAGTTTGCATACCGCACAAACCGTTCCACTGATGATGCCATTTCATCCACTATACACACTGCTCTCTCCCACCTGGAAAAGAGGAACACATATGTGAGAATGCTGTTTGTAGACTACAGCTCAGCATTCAACACCATTGTGCCCTCCATACTTGACATTAAACTCCGGGCTCTAGGCTTAAACAGCCTGTTATGCAGCTGGGTTGTCACGTCTGACTCAGGATCTGGGTTACACAAAAACTACCCAACACTGGGTTGTCACATCTGACCCCGGATCTGGGTTACACAAAAACTACTCAAACACTGGGTTGTTACGTCTGACCCAGGATCTGAGTTACACAAAAACTACCCAAACACTGGGTTGTCACGTCTGACTCAGGATCTGGGTTACACAAAAACTACCCAACACTGGGTTGTCACATCTGACCCCGGATCTGGGTTACACAAAAACTACTCAAACACTGGGTTGTTACGTCTGACCCAGGATCTGAGTTACACAAAAACTACCCAAACACTGGGTTGTTACGTCTGACCCAGGATCTGAGTTACACAAAAACTACCCAAACACTGGGTTGTTACGTCTGACCCAGGATCTGAGTTACACAAAAACTACCGGAACACTGGGTTGTTAAGACTGACCCAGGATCTGGGTTACACAAAAACTACCGGAACACTGGGTTGTTACGTCTGACCCAGGATCTGGGTTACACAAAAACTACCCAACACTGGGTTGTTACGCCTGACCCAGGATCTGAGTTACACAAAAACTACCCAAACACTGGGTTGTCACGTCTGACTCAGGATCTGGGTTACACAAAAACTACCCAACACTGGGTTGTCACATCTGACCCCGGATCTGGGTTACACAAAAACTACTCAAACACTGGGTTGTTACGTCTGACCCAGGATCTGAGTTACACAAAAACTACCCAAACACTGGGTTGTTACGTCTGACCCAGGATCTGAGTTACACAAAAACTACCCAAACACTGGGTTGTTACGTCTGACCCAGGATCTGAGTTACACAAAAACTACCGGAACACTGGGTTGTTAAGACTGACCCAGGATCTGGGTTACACAAAAACTACCGGAACACTGGGTTGTTACGTCTGACCCAGGATCTGGGTTACACAAAAACTACCCAACACTGGGTTGTTACGCCTGACCCAGGATCTGAGTTATACAAAAACTACCCAAACACTGGGTTGTTACGTCTGACCCAGGATCTGAGTTACACAAAAACTACCGGAACACTGGGTTGTTAAGACTGACCCAGGATCTGGGTTACACAAAAACTACCGGAACACTGGGTTGTCACGTCTGACTCAGGATCTGGGTTACACAAAAACTACCCAAACACTGGGTTGTCACATCTGACCCCGGATCTGGGTTACACAAAAACTACCCAACACTGGGTTGTCACATCTGACCCCGGATCTGGGTTACACAAAAACTACCCAAACACTGGGTTGTTACGTCTGACCCAGGATCTGGGTTACACAAAAACTACCCAACACTGGGTTGTTACGCCTGACCCAGGATCTGAGTTACACAAAAACTACCCAAACACTGGGTTGTCACGTCTGACTCAGGATCTGAGTTACACAAAAACTACCCAAACACTGGGTTGTCACGTCTGACTCAGGATCTGAGTTACACAAAAACTACCCAAACACTGGGTTGTTACGCCTGACCCAGGATCTGAGTTACACAAAAACTACCGGAACACTGGGTTGTTACGTCTGACCCAGGATCTGGGTTACACAAAAACTACCCAACACTGGGTTGTTACGCCTGACCCAGGATCTGAGTTACACAAAAACTACCCAAACACTGGGTTGTTACGTCTGACCCAGGATCTGAGTTACACAAAAACTACCCAAACACTGGGTTGTCACGTCTGACTCAGGATCTGGGTTACACAAAAACTACCCAACACTGGGTTGTCACATCTGACCCCGGATCTGGGTTACACAAAAACTACCCAAACACTGGGTTGTTACGCCTGACCCAGGATCTGAGTTACACAAAAACTACCCAAACACTGGGTTGTTACGTCTGACCCAGGATCTGAGTTACACAAAAACTACCCAAACACTGGGTTGTTACGTCTGACCCAGGATCTGAGTTACACAAAAACTACTCAAACACTGGGTTGTTACGTCTGACCCAGGATCTGAGTTACACAAAAACTACCGGAACACTGGGTTGTTACGTATGTACAATATATTTACAACCAGGCAAACAAGCTGAAACGGGTCGTCCAAATCAGTGTCAGAAAACAGGCAAAGGGTCAAATATACATACAAAGTTCCTCTGATACAAACAGGGTTCAATCCAAACAAACAAGCAATACTCACAGTCTCTAATATTCTTAAAGGTGCTCTAGAATGAGTTGACAGTATTTTAAATTGTTCTCTGATATCCACATTATTGACTTATTTAAGGGCAAAAATGGTCCAGGTCCATTTATAACCCTATAAATTGTCCCTAGAATGAAATGGGCTGTTTTTGCCTTTGTTTGGGAGGTTCATGAATATTAATGTAGAGTTCTGCTCTGATTGGCTGTTTCACTGCGCTGCTAATTTCAATAGCTTCAGCACCCCCACCCCCCCATCCAATATTTTTTTGAAATCGGGTCCCAGAGTGAAAAAATCTGAAACGCCACCCTTGCGTTTTCGTGTGTACAGTCGATCCGTCTATTTTGTGAAACGGTGATGTCATCACACCACGTCCTGCGCGGGAAAGACTAGAAGGGATACAACTACGGGCACTTGGCATGCTCACATCAATTTAATTACTGTATTTGCATTATTGTAAGGGTATGTTTAGGGTTGGGGTAGGTGTAAGCGTTAATAAAACACATCTGGTAAGTAGCAAAGGCATTTATTATCATTTTATTGTGAGATTTTACCTCACTTCCTACCGTTGCTGTACCCCTTCCAGCCACCACTCTTCTTCTAACGTTCGTAACGTCAGTACTATAACTTCAGCCGACATGTGAACTAGCATATAACATTAACTTTACATGTTAACTCATAACGTCAGCAGTCACAACTTTGATACAAATATTTTAATCATTGTAATGCTTCACCGTATGATTTCTTCACTTTGAGTCACAGACTCGAAACAGCGAACTGGGTAACGTTAGCACGTAAATATGTTGTTTGTACAGTACAGTAAAGTATTTTTTAACAAATTGACTAGATGCCTTGTCAAATGACTATCGTTTCAACTTAAGTGGTGGTGAAGGTGACGTTAGCTAGAAGGATAAAGTGATCTATAAGCAATTAAACTAACGTAGTAAGCTCCTGAGTTATGTATTGTTGATGAAATATAGGCTAAATTATTTAAGTGGGTAAATATAGGAGAACTATGGCAAAGTCACTTCAATGTGCCACACTTCCTGCTGCCCGCAGGTGGTGCTATGACTATAACTGAGTATTGGCATATTGGCAAGATCTTCACAATTTAACATCACAAAGGCCTTTAGATTAGACTGACCTAATATGATGTTGATCTGACTAAATTTCTAGGAGGAGTTCGTTAAAGTACAACTGCTGGAAATTGGAAAATTTGCAACAATTTTGCAACGAAAATTCAAAATATGTCACTTCCTGATGGTTTTCAGATGTTGCTCCCAGGGACTTTTTTGTAGGTATTGGGCTGTTACACGTGTCTCCCGAATTTCATACCTGTACGTGAAACGTAGCGGGAGGGGCACTTAGTTAAAATGTTATAGGTGGCGCTATGGAGCCATTTTGCTACACCTAATTCTGAAACTCACACCTAGAGTCTTCAGGTCAGGACTCTTATCACACATGTGAAGTTTGGGGCGTATCGGACATTGTATTCCCGAGTTACAACAACTTCCTGTTTCATGGCGAAACATTGAACTTTGTGAGGCCGCCACGGACACGCCCTTCAGCGAAAACTCAAGATCTTCACAATTTAACATCACAAAGGCCTTTACATTAGACTGACCAAATATGATGCTGATCTGATTAAATCTCTAGGAGGAGTTCGTTAAAGTACAACGTCTGGAAATGGCAAAAACTGCAAAAAGTTTGCAAGGAAAATTCGAAATATCTCACTTCCTGATGGTTTTCAGATGTTGCTCCCGAACATGTGTCTACTGAATTTCATACTCGTACGTGAAACATAGCTCGAACGGTGCTTAATTGAAATTTTGTAGGTGGCGTTATTGAGGCATTTTGCCACGCCTAATTCTGAAACCCATAACAGACGTACATTTTCGCGTGTGCAATGTTTGATGAGTTTTCGAGCATGTTCAGCCCCTCAAAAATGCAAATCATTTGGGAGAAGAATAATAATAGGCTAAGCAAATACAATAGGATCCTCACACCATCAGTGCTCGGGCCCTAATTATAATTCTATCCAACAAAAGGGATTGCCATATGTATCTACGGTTGTATTTTGCAGATTTATATGGCAACACTGGCAGGAGATAATAACATTTGTCAAACTGTTATGTGTGCTACTTGGAGTTTCCTATTGTTACTGTACTAGCATCTTGCGTTGGATCTAGACAACACGGGTTAATGTCTCTCTAAGAAACTTTCAATTTAATCAGAAATTGTTTAGAAAGTCAATAAGTGGATAAAATCACTACTTACTGCTTGCGGGAATATAGTTTGAATTGCCGCTTCTCCAGTATCAGACACTGAGTGAAGCCTGTTTGATATTGTCCCAGGTTAGAGAAACTGTCCATGGTGAAATGGGCCGAGCAAACGAACAACTTTGAATTAAATTGTCGCGGTATCCGGTTATAGATAAACATCAACCATGCCTGTTGACAGAAGACTGATTCTAGTTATTCCCCTATTCTAGTTTATGCTACTCTAAGTAATGTCTGAAACTTTGTATTTTGAGAACTTGTGTTTATTTCTAGAAACCAAATGAAGTTGAAACCTCTTTGAACATTTTGAAAATTACAATTCGTAGTTTTCAGTCACATGACTATTGCGGAACCCCTGGAGGGCAAATCGGCCATATGCATTAAAAGCCGGTCAATTTTCCATCTTAAAAACAAAAATATGTGGACAAGATGCAAGTTTTGGCCACTTGTGATCCATATACTGCACCTGCTGGTCACTAAATACAGCTGTATTAAACACCTGTCACAGCTGTAAAAAAACACCTTCTGGTCACTAATTAACAACAGATATAAAACGCTTAACATGAAAAACACTTACCCAATACAGAAATAAAAAAAGTAGAAGAAAGTATGAAAAAGTTATGGAAGTTTACATTTACTGTAAATGAAAAATACTGTACTAAATATTTTATATATAATATATAAAAAAAATTGTACTCTAAAATTACAATAAAATCAAAGACATATGTCGAACCAAGTTGTGTTCCAAATTTGAAGTTGATATCACAAAAATTGAAGTCCCCATGAGATTTTGTTTATGTGCTGTACCAAAAATAGCCACCGGGAGTCATTCATCATGTTTTTTGATGCAGTTTTTCCTGTAAATTTCTGTCCAAATCTCACTTGCATCACAAAACAGTCACTAAATATGGAACCTTGAGACTCAGACCTTTCCGACAATGGGCCCTATTTTAACGATCTGAAACGCAAGTGTCAAAGCGCAAAGCGCAAGTAACTTTGTGGGCGGGTCTCGGCGCTGTTGCTATTTTCCCGGCGGGATAAATGGCTCTTGCGCCCGGCCAACCCATCTAAAATGGGTTGGTCTGAAGTAGCTTCATTATTCATAGGTGTGGTTTGGGCGTAACGTGAATAAACCAATCAGAGCGTCATCCAACATTCCCTTTAAAAGCAGGTGCGCAAGTTCCATTATGGATTGCTATTATTATGGCGTATTTACCAGGCGCACGCCAGGAGCGGTTCACAGCCGAGGAGACTGATGTTCTTGTAAGAGCAGTGAAAGACAGAGAAGTTGTGTTGTATGGGGATGGGAGAAACCCACCCAAAATGGCGTCGGTTAAATAAATAATTAGCCTGAATAATTTGTAAGCTAGATTTATGCCTATTTTTTCACATCTTCGTGGCACACCACAATGATTTCCGTCATCTCATGTGTTAATATTTTTTTAGTGTAACAATTTATGATTTGCAAAAATAACTGTTGCATCTGTGTAGATTACATGAGCAAAGTGTATGCGCGTTGTGCAGCTATGGTCAAGCATGCGCCCTTAAAATAGCATAATGAACAACGCGCAACGCGCCGCTGACTTTAGACTAGGTTTTTTCTGGTCAGTGGCGCAATTGTTTAATGGAACAGCAAAATAGCACCAGGGATTGTTTGCGCCGGAACACGCCTCCTTTTTTGCGCTGAACCGCCCAGGGAGCGCAAGTTCATTCACTAGTTTAGCGACGTGCTTCTGTGGAGGGAAAAGCGCGCTTTGCGCGGGTGCAAAATAGGAATGACACATGCGTCGGTGTACAAAGTCAATTGCGCTGGGTGCAAGATAGGGCCCAATATGTGTTTTGTCAAGATTTGAAAATATTATAAAGTATTTAAAATAAATTTTGTAATATGAAACATGACACCGCCCACTAGGGGAGGAGCCTGCTAGAAGAATTTAGAGTACCGTTTCCATGGTAACACAATGTCCGATTTCAAAATGGTTTTCACAGGATGAATTTTGAGTTCGTAAGCTTTCAAATGATACCTAATTTATGATAATTATTAAAAAGATATGATACGAAAAAAAGGGGATCAAAAAAAGAGCACCAGCGGTTAAGGGGTTAAATCAATTTGTTGCACCATTTAATTTTAAACGCATATTAATCAGCCCAGTCTCATGAAAGTGCGTATCTATAACACAAATTGTATTTATCGTGCAATTTTTATGCTAATTGTGTTTTCGCACGCATATGATATGCACTTTATGGCGTGTAATGCGCACGTAATCCACACCATTAATCCCACCCAAGGGGTTTACAGTGCGTATCATTTGCACACAAAAGTGTATGTACTAAAACAGTGATATTAAAAGATCAAATTCAGTTTACATCTTTTTGATGATGCATACTATAGGCGAGCAGATGAGCCCAGAGTATGAACGCAACACATTTTCTCTATAATGTTTGTGATGAAAAAAAAAACCGCGTAACGAGAAGCCTCGTATTGCATTAATATTTGGTGTTAATTTGCTCGCCTGTACAAAGTATGCATATTTAATAAGGTGTACATTGAATGTGGTCTTTTAATATTACTGTCTTACTACTACAAACCTGGCCCCGTATTTATCAAGCATCTGAGAATTACTCACAAGAACTGCTAAGAATTGACTTAAGAGTAAAATAATTCTTGGCTCAAAGCTGTGCTTAAAAGTTAGCTATCAAGCATCTCAGTCATACTTTAAGTGAAGTGTAGGACTAAATCTTAAGTGTCAGTCTTAGAGTTGATTCACGACACTTTGCTGTGCCACAAACAGGATTTTGGATGATGTCATAGGCATGAACCAATCACTGAATAGATGTCCTTATTTAAGAATATTCTCAGATAAATTCACATTGAATGGTGAAATTCCTGAGAGGAGTTTACATTCAACACACATTTGACAATAAATAATTTTCAAGAGAATACATTATAATATACACATTTGAAATGAAAGATAAACACGTTTTCCACCATGTCTTAATTAAAACATTTAAACTGGTGTGCTGTTAACTGACCTGCCTATATATGGCCTAGATTTCTGGATATAATCAGCCATTATGGATTCCAAAAGAAAACTGAACTGGCAGGAGGAAGAAGCGCTACTGCTTGCTGAATTAGTCGAACAGCGGAAATGTTATAAAAGGCAAGTTCAGCCCGACATTAACCAGCAAAGATGATGCCTGCTCTGTCCAAATGATACCGTTTGATGAACTGCTCATTGTCAAACAATTCAAAAACATTCTTCCTCTTCTAAAAAGATTTGCACACGTCTCTGTCTCCCCAGTGCCATCACAAACCCCTACTGGCAACTCCTAACCACTTGAGAGACCTCTCGAGCCGTCTTAAATGACTGGGACAGTAAGAGTGATTCTTAGCTTTAAGAAATTTGATAACTTGCTTTTATACTTAAGTTTGAAAGTAGGAGTTCATTTCATGAATTCTCAGCACTTAAAACTAAAATGGCACTTTGAGAAGCGTGATAAATACGGGCCCAGGTAAAAATGTGTGAAAAAGGGTGTGACATCATGAAAACTATAATTAGTGATTTTTCAACCAACCAATGAGTGCATGGGAAGGCTAACCAGCGGGTCCTTTGTCACTAATTTCACTTTAACGAGAAACCCAGGTGATGGAAATCTATATTATTTTAAAAGTCCTAGCTTGAAGCTTGGTTCAGAAAGCATAGCTAGATTGGTCATTGTATAATCTGTGATCAAGATGGCAGTTTCAACCTTTATGATTTTGGTCTTTTTGTGTCATCAACTGGTGCTCAATGGTAAAGTTCTTTCCACCTTAGTGTAAGGTTTCTTATTTTTTAAACACATATTCAACCCCCCCCCTCCCTCCCTTTTTTTTAATACATATCTTGTTTTCAGGATTTGCTTCTCCAGTTGGGCGTCGGTTATACCAGACTGGTATTGAGCAAGTACGCTTGGAAACCAAAGGTTTGTAACTTATGTGGTTGTTAATTTAGCGTCACACATACCTCAAACCCTCGGTTGATTAACCCAAACCTTGCTTACTCGAAGTATGCTGGTTCCAATGAGTCTGAGCAAGTTCTGACAACTCGGAGCATGTTAAAGGTTAAAACACAAGACCTTCTCAGAGCAACGAATCGCTGATTCACCATGGAAAAAGATGCTAAGAAAATGCGTGCCATTCAACTTCCTCCTTTTGTTTAATGCCGACTTGCATGACCTACTTGGTGCACATCGCCACCTACTTGGCGGTTGTGCAATTTGTTTAATCTCATTAAATTAATTGAGAATAAGGATTATATTGTTTGTTTGGTGCTAATTGATTAGAGATCCATGTGAGATGACAAATAAGTTAGAATTAATATTTAAACATCAGCTTGTTATAAAGGTGTTTTTTAGAATTAATATACTATTAACTTAATATAGAACAAATTTATTTAAACTAAATTAATTGTATAACACTCCTTAAGCAATCTGACCCTGGAAGATAACCTGCTCTAGAGCAGGTTATGTTCAGAGACTGCGTTGCTATAGCTACTTGCATACCCTGAAATTTACCTCCATTTTCAGAACTGGAAGTTGAGGTTCTGTTTACTTGCTCCTAAACATACCCAGATGTGTCACAACCTGCTTTCTGGAATACCCTTCCTGATGACCATTTGTATTAAAACTATTAATATCTTTTTGTTTTCCAGGTGGTCCCTTGACCAGCCCTGTCCCCGCTAAGGTTGCTGTGAAGTTGCCTGAGACCAGCAGTGTCCCAGTTGAGGTTGATGTGAAGTTGCCTGAGACCAGCCCTGTCCCAGTTGAGGTTGATGTGAAGTTGCCTGAGACCAGCCCTGTCCCAGTTGAGGTTGATGTGAAGTTGCCTGAGACCAGCCCTGTCTCAGCTGAGCTTGACGTGAAGTTGCCTGAGACCAGCCTTGTCCAAGCTGAGGCTGATGTGAAGTTGCCTGAGACCAGCCCTGTCTCAGCTGAGGTTGCTGTGAAGTTGCCTGAGACCAGCCTTGTCCCCAATGAGGTTGACGTGAAGTTGCCTGAGACCAGCCCTGTCCCAGCTGAGGTTGACGTGAAGTTGCCTGAGACCAGCCCTGTCCCAGCTGAGGTTGATGTGAAGTTGCCTGAGACCAGCCCTGTCCCTGCTGAGGTTGATGTGAAGTTGCCTGAGACCAGCCCTGTCCCAGTTGAGGCTGATGTGAAGTTGCCTGAGACCAGCAATGTCCCTGCTGAGGTTGATGTGAAGTTGCCTGAGACCAGCCCTCTCTCAGCTGAGGCTGATGTGAAGTTGCCTGAGACCAGCAATGTCCCTCCTGAGGTTGATGTGAAGTTGCCTGAGACCAGCCCTGTCCCAGCTGAGGCTGATGTGAAGTTGCCTGAGACCAGCCCTCTCTCAGCTGAGCTTGACGTGAAGTTGCCTGAGACCAGCCCTCTCTCAGCTGAGGCTGATGTGAAGTTGCCTGAGACCAGCCCTGTCTCAGCTGAGGTTGATGTGAAGTTGCCTGAGACCAGCCCTGTCTCAGCTGAGCTTGACGTGAAGTTGCCTGAGACCAGCCTTGTCCAAGCTGAGGCTGATGTGAAGTTGCCTGAGACCAGCCCTGTCTCAGCTGAGGTTGACGTGAAGTTGCCTGAGACCAGCCCTGTCTCAGCTGAGGTTGCTGTGAAGTTGCCTGAGACCAGCCTTGTCCCCAATGAGGTTGACGTGAAGTTGCCTGAGACCAGCCCTGTCTCAAATGAGGCTGATGTGAAGTTGCCTGAGACCAGCCCTGTCCCAGCTGAGGTTGATGTGACGTTGCCTGAGACCAGCCCTGTCCCTGCTGAGGTTGATGTGAAGTTGCCTGAGACCAGCCCTGTCCCAGTTGAGGCTGATGTGAAGTTGCCTGAGACCAGCCCTGTCTCAGCTGAGCTTGACGTGAAGTTGCCTGAGACCAGCCCTGTCCCTGCTGAGGTTGATGTGAAGTTGCCTGAGACCAGCCCTGTCCCTGCTGAGGTTGATGTGAAGTTGCCTGAGACCAGCCCTGTCCCAGTTGAGGCTGATGTGAAGTTGCCTGAGACCAGCCCTGTCTCAGCTGAGCTTGACGTGAAGTTGCCTGAGACCAGCCCTCTCTCAGCTGAGGCTGATGTGAAGTTGCCTGAGACCAGCAATGTCCCAGCTGAGGCTGATGTGAAGTTGCCTGAGACCAGCCCTCTCTCAGCTGAGGCTGATGTGAAGTTGCCTGAGACCAGCCCTGTCTCAGCTGAGGTTGATGTGAAGTTGCCTGAGACCAGCAATGTCCCTGCTGAGGTTGATGTGAAGTTGCCTGAGACCAGCCCTGTCCCAGCTGAGGCTGATGTGAAGTTGCCTGAGACCAGCCCTCTCTCAGCTGAGGCTGATGTGAAGTTGCCTGAGACCAGCCCTGTCTCAGCTGAGGTTGATGTGAAGTTGCCTGAGACCAGCAATGTCCCTGCTGAGGTTGATGTGAAGTTGCCTGAGACCAGCCCTGTCCCAGCTGAGGCTGATGTGAAGTTGCCTGAGACCAGCCCTCTCTCAGCTGAGGCTGATGTGAAGTTGCCTGAGACCAGCCCTGTCCCAGCTGAGGTTGACGTGAAGTTGCCTGAGACCAGCCCTGTCTCAGCTGAGCTTGACGTGAAGTTGCCTGAGACCAGCCCTCTCTCAGCTGAGGCTGACGTGAAGTTGCCTGAGACCAGCCCTGTCTCAGCTGAGGTTGATGTGAAGTTGCCTGAGACCAGCCCTGTCCCAGCTGAGGTTGATGTGAAGTTGCCTGAGACCAGCCCTGTCTCAGCTGAGCTTGACGTGAAGTTGCCTGAGACCAGCCCTGTCTCAAATGAGGCTGATGTGAAGTTGCCTGAGACCAGCCCTGTCTCAAATGAGGCTGATGTGAAGTTGCCTGAGACCAGCCTTGTCCAAGCTGAGGCTGATGTGAAGTTGCCTGAGACCAGCCCTGTCTCAAATGAGGCTGATGTGAAGTTGCCTGAGACCAGCCTTGTCCAAGCTGAGGCTGATGTGAAGTTGCCTGAGACCAGCCTTGTCCAAGCTGAGGCTGATGTGAAGTTGCCTGAGACCAGCAATGTCCCTGCTGAGGTTGATGTGAAGTTGCCTGAGACCAGCCCTGTCTCAGCTGAGGTTGATGTGAAGTTGCCTGAGACCAGCCCTGTCTCAAATGAGGCTGATGTGAAGTTGCCTGAGACCAGCCTTGTCTCTGCGGAGGAGTCTAGCAATGTCCCTGTTGCGGTTGATGGGAAGTTGACTAAATCCTGCCATGTCCCATCTGAGGCTGATGGGAAGTTGACCATGTGCTTATGTTCTAAAGTCTCTTAGATCTGTCCATCTCTAAATCTGCCATGTTTCAGATCTTGTTTTTAGTCAATAAAACAGTCTTTCTGGGAAAGTGCTGCCTCCTTTTCTTGTTGCATAGTATCCTGTTCATCTGTGTTCAAATCTATTCCAAGGAGGTGACTTCATGCCATACAAAATGTCTATTCCTTGTTATCTCTATTCTAATCTAAGGTGGTATTTGATTTTATCAAAATGGGGAAACTTGGCTGTTCATTTTTACATGCCAAGGATATACACGGGGCCTGAAAATGGGTCTATACGTTTTTGGCATGAAGCTACAAAATGCAAATTTGTTATCTGCGCATGCTACATGTTCAGAATCATGCATGACTACTTGATGCCCTTTGTGCAAGCTACTCTGGAAATGTAATGAAATGACTGATTACCCTCTTTAAAAGACATTTTTACTGTTCTGATGACTTCATTTCAAAAGTAATTGGGTACATTACTAGTTGTTCCTACCTCCCCATTCAAATGAAGGCTACAATAACATCTTTAGACTGCTGCATTAAATTCTGATCTGCTCATGTTGCATCATACTTGCGTGTTGTGCACTATATATATAATCACGCATGATTGAGTTTATGAATGCCAATGACCAGTCAGAGGCATTAAGATTAGTAATTGCTAGACACAGGAGTTTTGTTCAGTGTGCGAGATGCCTCTTGTGACTACTCATCATAAACTGATAAACATAAACCGATTTGGTGATTGCTCTTGAGAGGGTCAAAACTAATAAGTAGGATTTTCTATTTACAGCATTGAGTAATGTAGCCAATTACTAACATATCTGATGATTTAAACACAATGACCAATCAGACGTGTTTCAGTTAGAATCCCCTCACCACTCAAAACGCCTCGTTAGAATTGAACTTGAAACCCAAAAGTGTAGACAAGTAGGCTAAAGATATTCATTGTACAGTCAACTCAATCGATTAAAAGAACTTTGTGAGACCGCAATGAATTAAGATGTGACATCTTAGTAAAAGGGAGCACGTTTATGCAAGCTTTCTAGGCGATTATCCATTCAGAATTTGAAGAAAACGTGTATGTTTTGCTGCATTTAGTTATGGCAATAGTAAGGCTATTTATTATTCGAACTGGCTTCCATGAACTCAAAATAATGATTGTATTTCCAGAAATCTGTTTTTGTTGGTATCACCCGCCTCGCAGTCGCTTACCTGTCAAAGTAGGTATCAGCTAGATGACATTGCATATGTGACTACCTGAGACTTACTTTGAAAAAAATATATATATATCTTTTTACAATCTAGATGATAAAACACTGCATTCTGCCGGCAAACGATGTAACGCAGCTGTAACGTATACACCGTATACGTATACATACACACCTATCATGTGTCAAGGGAAGAGAAGCCGTTTACCAGAAGAGGCATTCTCTCTGTGGTCAACAGTCCCTCTGGGTTTCTTAGCCCCTGTAACAGTAAAGGGTAAGGCTTTGATCAGAGAACTTGCCAATGATCAGTGTGATTGGGATTCTCTCATACCAGTGGAAAGAGAAGATCAGTGGAGAACATAGCTTGATTCAGTTTTGAAGCTTGAGCAGACACAGATTGAAAGACCGTACCTTCCTGTTTTTCTGTGTTCTACAAAATACAGGGAACTGGAGACGCATCTACCATGGCCATATTAGCTGTAGCTTACCTTAGAGCAGTCGACTCAGAGGAATGCAGTAACGTTGGATTTCTCCTGGGTAAATCCAAGTTAACCCCTACTTTTCTGACTTTTCCACATCTTGAACTTTGTTCCACGGTTTTGCTAACCATTGAAATGGACTTTGAACTCCACACAGACAGTAGAATTGCCCTAGGTCACATTTATTAGACGTGTTCAGGGCATGTGCGGAGCAGCTCGCTGGGGTTTTTACAGACATTTTTAACCTGTCTCTTGCCCAAGCATCTGTACCAACATGCTTTAAATGCACTTCCATTGTGCCAGTGCCGAAACACTCTAGCCCGAGGTGCCCTAATGACTACCGCCCTATAGCACTCACACCCATCATTATGAAGTGCTTTGAGCGGCTGGTCCTGGAACACCTAAAAGACTCTCTACCATCCGCATTGGAGCACAGAGGATGCAGTTTCCATGGCACTGCACTCTGTGCTCACCCATCTGGACCATAAGAACACTTATGCACGCATGCTGTTTGTTGACTTCAGCTCAGCATTCAACACTGTCATTCCATCCAAGTTAATAGCCAAACTTGGAGACCTGGGCGTCAACACTTCAATGTGTAACTGGATTTTGGACTTCCTAACTGACAGACCCCAGAATGTTCGATCAGGATCCACCTGCTCCACGTCCATCACACTCAACACTGGTGTACCACAGGGCTGTGTGCTAAGCCTGTTTCTCTACTCCCTCTTCACCTCCGACTGCAAGCCTGTGTATGGATCTAATTCCATCGTCAAGTTTGCGGACGACACTACGGTGATTGGTCTCATCAGCAACAACGATGAGACTGCCTACAGGGAGGAGATCCAGCATCTGGACACATGGTGCACTGATAATAACCTGTTCCTCAACACCACCAAAACGAAGGAGCTCATCGTGGACTTCAGGAAAGAGTCAAGAGGCACACACGACACCATCCACATCAATGGAATGGCTGTTGAGCGTGTCTCCAGTTTCAAGTTCCTGGGGATCCACATCTCGGCGGACATGTCGTGGACGACCAACACCTCCAGCCTGGTCAAGAAGGCTCACCAGCGCCTCTTCTTCCTGAGGACACTGAGGAAGAATCAGCTCTCCTCGGCTATCCTGGTGAACTTCTACCACTGCGCAATAGAAAGAATCCTGACCAACTGTATGGTATGGGAGCTGCCCTGTTGCGGAGCGCAAGGCACTGCAGCGGGTGGTGAAAATTGCCCAGCGCATCATTTGCACTGCCGACTGTATTTATAGTACCAACTGTTTACATTTGCATTTTGCACTGTACTTCTAACTGTAATATGCAACCACTTTCCACTGCACTTTTACACTTTTTTTCGGATAGCTCTGTCCATAATTTATTGCACTACCTTAATCCACTGCTATTCCTCATATTAGCCTAACATATTATTGTATACCTCTATCTGTAAAATTCTGTTTATAGTAATAGCCATCTGTATATTATATTCACTGTACATATTCACCTGTAAATTCAGTTCTGTTTATAGTAATAACCATCTCTCTATTTATACATATTTATATATATTCAGAACATATCCATGTCCTGCACTTACGCAACCATTGTATGTCCTGCGCTTGCTGCTATTGCACTTCTGGTTAGACCTAAACTGCATTTTGTTGCCTTGTACTTGTACTTGTGTAATGACAATAAAGTTGAATCTAATCTAATCTAATCTAAAATTTACAACAAAAGAGTTGCCAACAGAGTTGCTCAGATCAGAAGGTCTACTCACCCAAATCAGTGGCACTTCGTCAGTACAGACCAAAATCCTGCAAACCATGGAACACGTCGTCATCAGTTGAAACATGTTAGGAAAGAGAAACACCCCATCATAATTCCCAAAAACAACCACATCGCTACTCTACTTGTCAGACACTTTCCCTAGCAAGTTGCACAACAGGGTAGACATTTCACAGAAGGTGCCCTGCGGTCAGCTGGACTGTGGATAATTGGGAGCAAAAGACTAGTGTCAAGTGTCATACATCACTGAGTGATCTGTATAAGACTTAGGGGAAGGCTGGAGGAGCAAAAAACATTTAACTTACCTTCTGATTGAGTTAACCCAGATCAATCAACCTCATTGGGGACATGGCTGGATGCATTCAATCTCCCATCAACCTCATTGGAGACATGGCTGGACTCCTCCAATGGGACATGGCTGGACGTGGTCAACGTACCATCAACCTCATTGGGGACATGGCTGGACTCCTCTGCTGGGACATGGCTGGACGCGGTCAATGTACCATCAACCTCATTGGGGACATGGCTGGACTCCTCTGCTGGGACATGGCTGGACGCGGTCAATGTACCATCAACCTCATTGGGGACATGGCTGGACCCCTCCACTGGGACATGGCTGGACTCCGTCAATCTCCCATCAACCTCATTGGGGACAGGGCTGGACTCCTCCACTGGGACATGGCTGGACTCCATCAACCTCCCATCAACCTCATTGGGGACATGGCTGGACTCCTCCACTGGGACATGGCTGGACATGGTCAACGTACCATCAACCTCATTGGGGACATGGCTGGACTCCTCTGCTGGGACATGGCTGGACGCGGTCAATGTACCATCAACCTCATTGGGGACATGGTTGGACCCCTCCACTGGGACATGGCTGGACTCCGTCAATCTCCCATCAACCTCATTGGGGACATGGCTGGACTCCGTCAATCTCCCATCAACCTCATTGGGGACAGGGCTGGACTCCTCCACTGGGACATGGCTGGACTCCGTCAATCACCCATCAACCTCATAGGGGACATGGCTGGACTCCGTCAATCTCCCATCAACCTCATTGGGGACAGGGCTGGACTCCTCCGCTGGGACATGGCTGGACGCTGTCAAGTCTAGAATGTTGGCGTTGATGTGTTTGGTCCGTGGAACATGTACTCTCGATGAACCTGGGGAGGTCTTGCAGAGAGTAAGCGATGGGCAGTTATTTTCACATGCTTGGGAACGCAAGCCATGCATTTCGAGGTGATTGAGTCGCTGTCCTCGTCAAGCTTTATAAATGCATTGAGAAGATTCATTGCTGTCCGAGGGCCCATCGGACTACTCAGATCTGACTGTGGAACTAACTTTACTGGAGCCTGCAAAGAGCTCAAGATAACTGCAGAGTATACAGAGTTGAAAGGCTATCTACAGGATCAACTGTCCTTGGGTCTTCAATTCTCCCCTTCTCTTCTTTACGCAGGGGTTGCACTGAGATTTTTAGATGCTATGCTTCTCAAGACAGATTCCACAAGGCTGTCTCATGAGGTCCTAGTTATGCTCATGTCGGAAGTCATGGCCAATATGAACGGCTCATCTGACCCGGGCATGCCAAGCGTTCTCTCACCTGCTACACTTCTAACTCAAAAGTTAGAGACAGTGTCCGCACCAAAAGTTGAGTATGATCTTAAAGACCTCTACAGTAAGAAGTGAAGACAAGCTCAAAGCCTTGCTGATGCCTTCCTTCATACAGAATCTCTCCAGATCCTTCAGATTCCCAGCTCCATGTTGGTGCATCTTCTTTTCAGTTCACCCCACTCATTTTCTGTAGGGTCTTCTCAGATCATGGGACTGGGATGGCCATGGGAGAAGCTTCATTTTGTGCTCAGTGTTGATTTTGATGTTTGTTTTTTGGATCATCGTCCTGTTAGAAGATCCAACCATACGATTTCTAGCAGGGACAGTCCGGTTTTGATTTTTTTAATCTGATAGAATCCATGACACCATGTATTTTAACAAGATGTCCAGGACCTCCATCAGAAAAATAGGCCCACAACATTAAAGATCCAGTGGTATATTTAACTGTGGACATGGGGTACTTTTTAATCCCTGTTTGCACCAAACACATCTGGTGAGTTTGTTGCCAAAAAGCTATTTTTTTTCCCATCTGACCATATAATCCAGACCCTTTTGAAGCTCCAGTCATGTCTGACATCTGAATATGCTGGGGTTTGTTTCTCTTGAACGCCTCCTAAACAACCTGTGGTGATGAAGGTGCACTTTTATATATTTTTTAAGGCTTTCTGTCCTAGAGACTCAACTATTTTCTTCAGTTCTCTTTGAAAGTCTTTGGGAATGATTTAGGGAATTGGCCTTTGTGTTCTTTATATTTATACTCCTGTGAAACAGGAAGTCATGACTGGATACTTTCATGTTCCTAGTTTTACTCATTAGAATTTTTAGGCGTAACATTAATTGTGGCCACAGTGTATTAGTGAAAAATATTTTTTTTCATAATGTGATTTCCCCTACTTTTGTACTTCAATTAAATCACTTCAATTATTTCCAATCGCTGCATTGCAGATCAGGGTTTTGAGTATTGATATATTTCTGCCCTTTTCAATGAACACAGTAATCTTAGACATCTTAATCCATATATTTTAATAAAATCTGCAAATTTCGTTTGCAGAGAACCAAATGAGCCAGAGATAATTTATCACGATTAGAAGATCTGACATCTGTCCAATCATATCAGATGTATTAAGAGTTTATAAAGATACCTCCCCTTTTTCTCCTAGAAACCAAATTACGTTGAAACCTCTTTGAACATTTTGAGAGTCACAATAGTGATTTTTCAAACCACCAATGAGTGCATGGGAATGTTAACGAGCGGGTCCTCTGTCACTAATTTCACTTTAACAAGAAACCCAGGTGATGTTAATCTGAGTTATTTTAAAAGGCCTGGCTTGAAGCCTGTTTTAGAAAGCATAGCTAGATTGGTCGTTGTTTAATCTGTGATAAAGATGGCAGTTTCAACCTTTATGATTTTGTTATTTTTGTGTCATCAACTGGTGCTCAATGGTGAAGTTGTTTGCACCGTTTCAAATATGTTAAGTACATATGTAACTTTCTCTTTTTTTAACGTCACATCTTGTTTTCAGGATTTGCTTCTCCAGTTGGGCGTCAGTTACACCAGACTGGTATTGAGCAAGTGCGCTTTGAGAGCAAAGGTTTGTAACTCTTATGTGGTTGTGAACATTGTCTCTTTTTCACACTATGCATAGTTAACTTTAGTGAGGCCTGATGACTTCCTGTATTAAAGTTATTAATGCTTTTTGTTTTACAGGTGGCCCTTTGTCTTTGGTGAACAAAAATCAAACACGGCCAGTGGTAGTGAAGTGTAATATGGCTGTTGTGCTGTCTTTGAAGAATGAATCTGGGCTAACGGTCCAAAAAGGTGAGTTTCTGCTGCTGCTGTGAGGTTGATGCTGACCATGAGGAAAGATAACTGCCACTTTTTTTCCTTCTCTGCACTCATTCTTTAGGCATTGATGGGAACTTGACGGAATCCAGCTCTCTCCCTGCCGAGGTTTCTGAGACGTTGGTGGAGTCCAGCCATGTCCCAGTGGAAGAGTCCAGCCATGTCCCCAATGAGGTTGATGGTACATTGGCCGTGTCCAGCCATGTCCCCAATGAGGTTGATGTGAGGTTGAATGCGTCCAGCCATGTCCCCAATGTGGTTGATGGGAGGTTAAATGTGTCCAGCCATGTCCCAGCGGAGGAGTCCAGCCATGTCCCCAATGAGGTTGATGGGAGGTTGAACGCAAGGACATGGCTGGATGCAATCAGTGTACTATCAACCTTATTGGGGACATGGCTGGACTCCTCGGCTGGGACATGGCTGGACTCCCCCAATGAGGTTTATGCGAGGTTGAATGCATCCAGCCATGTCCCAGCAGAGGACTCCAGCCATGTCCCAGCAGAGGTTGATGGGACGTTGAATGCATCCAGCCAGGTCCCAGCAGAGGTTGATGGGAGGTTGAATGCATCCAGCCATGTCCCAGCAGAGGAGTCCAGCCATGTCCCAGCAGAGGTTGATGGGACGTTGAATGCATCCAGCCATGTCCCCAATGAGGTTGATGGGAGGTTGAATGCAAGGACATGGCTGGACTCAGTCAGTGTACTATCAACCTTATTGGGGACATGGCTGGACTCCTCGGCTGGGACATGGCTGGACTCCCCCAATGAGGTTTATGCAAGGTTGAATGCATCCAGCCATGTCCCAGCAGAGGAGTCCGGCCATGTACCAGCAGAGGTTAATGGGAGGTTGAATGCATCCAGCCATGTCCCCAATGAGGTTGAATGCGTCCAGCCATGTCCCAGCTGAGGTTGACGGTGTCCAGCCATGTCCCAGTGGAGGAGTCCAGCAATGTCCCCAATGAGGTTGATGGGAAGTTGACGAAGTCCTGCCATGTCCCAGCGGCGGTTGACGGGAAGATGACACTGTGCTTATGCTCTAAAGTCTCTCAGAACTGTTCATTTCTACATCTGCCACTTTCAGATATAATAATTGTTTTATTGACTTTTTATGTTTTTTTTGTTTGTCATATTTGGATGTGCTTCAATTTATACTTTAGATGAAACGCCCACCAACCTTCAGTAATTTGAGTATTACGCGGGGGCTGTGATCTGTTTGTCTTGAAAATGAATGTCTTCGCTTGCACACACCTGCATAAATATACCTTTGATTGCATTGTTGAGAATTGACAGTTCTTCCGACTGTATTTGTTCAGATATTCAGTAGCAGTGAGCACGTGAAGTTTTCACTGTCAGTGGTTCCTGATCTGTTCAAATAAGAGTCGGGACGATGTTCTTTTGGTTTACGGAGCAATATGAATTACCAAACTCTCTGAACAGACCTTTTGGAAAATGGCCAATCAAAAACTAACCCAGAGTTAATCTATAGAGTAGCCAAACAGTGCTTATTCCTGAGTTTACATAGGACTCAACACTACAGTTCCCTTTACGTGCCTTTGAATGCAAAATTCTGAAGGTTCACTATTTCTACACTGTCCAATAATCCAAATGTTTTTCTTATACAAAGGATACACTTTTTGGGTTACAGATGCCAGAAATGGTGCTTGTCTCTTCTGTGTTTGTTGCAAAGATATATAATTATGATAACCATTTAAATACAATAGCTATCTAAATATTAACATGTTATTGTATTTTGTTATATAAGCTATATGATCTGAAGTAACTAGCTATTTGAGTAGTTTTCTATTGGGTACTTTTTATTTATTTTTTTAAACAAGTAACTATTCAGACAAGTACTTGGAGTAAATATTTCTATAAGTACTTTTACTTGAGTACAGTTTTTGGATACTCTACCCGCCTCTGCATATTACTAACTTCTGACACCATGTAATGTATTGTTTACAGGGGAACGCATGTGGTTGAGTTTATCTGGCTTTTACTCATGTCTGCCTATAATGAAGAAGGTGACGGAATAGCACCTCATAGCGTTCACTCCATTACATTACATGACAAAGATCATTTAAGCAAAATGACTTAACATATTAATTCCTGTTTTCAAAAAAACAAGTGCAATAGGTGAGGTGGGAAATGCTAACTTTAGCCTGCTAGTCAAGTCACCTTAATTTATATAGCGCTTCTTACAACACAGATTGTTTCAAAGCAGCTTTACAGTGTTAACAGGAAAATAGGACATAACACGTGTTGGGTTAATTTTACCCAGCAAATTGGGTTGTTTATTTAACCCAGCATAGTTTATTCATTTTTACTTTAATACTAGCCTTTTTTAACTTTATACATGAACTTTATACATGACCCAGGATCTGGGTTACACAAAAACTACCCAAACACTGGGTTGTTACGTCTGACCCAGGATCTGGATTACACAAAAACTACCCAAACACTGGGTTGTCACGTCTGACCCAGGATCTGAGTTACACAAAAACTACCCAAACATGGGTTGTCACGTCTGACCCAGGATCTGAGTTACACAAAAACTACCCAAACACTGGGTTGTTACGTCTGACCCAGGATCTGAGTTACACATAAACTACCCAAACACTGGGTTGTTACGTCTGACCCAGGATCTGAGTTACACAAAAACTACCCAAACACTGGGTTGTTACATCTGACCCAGGATCTGAGTTACACAAAAACTACCCAAACACTGGGTTGTTACGTCTGACCCAGGATCTGAGTTACACAAAAACTACCCAAACACTGGGTTGTTACGTCTGACCCAGGATCTGAGTTACACAAAAACTACCCAAACACTGGGTTGTTACGTCTGACCCAGGATCTGAGTTACACAAAAACTACCCAAACACTGGGTTGTTACGTCTGACCCAGGATCTGAGTTACACAAAAACTACCCAAACACTGGGTTGTTACGTCTGACCCAGGATCTGAGTTACACAAAAACTACCCAAACACTGGGTTGTTACGCCTGACCCAGGATCTGAGTTACACAAAAACTACCCAAACACTGGGTTGTTACGTCTGACCCAGGATCTGAGTTACACAAAAACTACCCAAACACTGGGTTGTTACGTCTGACCCAGGATCTGAGTTACACAAAAACTACCCAAACACTGGGTTGTTACGTCTGACCCAGGATCTGAGTTACACAAAAACTACCCAAACACTGGGTTGTCACGCCTGACCCAGGATCTGAGTTACACAAAAACTACCCGAACACTGGGTTGTTACGCCTGACCCAGGATCTGAGTTACAAAAAAACTACCCAAACACTGGGTTGTTACGCCTGACCCAGGATCTGAGTTACACAAAAACTACCCAAACACTGGGTTGTTACGCCTGACCCAGGATCTGAGTTACACAAAAACTACCCAAACACTGGGTTGTTACGTCTGACCCAGGATCTGAGTTACACATAAACTACCCAAACACTGGGTTGTTACGTCTGACCCAGGATCTGAGTTACACAAAAACTACCCAAACACTGGGTTGTTACGTCTGACCCAGGATCTGAGTTACACAAAAACTACCCAAACACTGGGTTGTTACGTCTGACCCAGGATCTGAGTTGCACAAAAACTACCCAAACACTGGGTTGTCACGTCTGACCCAGGATCTGAGTTACACAAAAACTACCCAAACACTGGGTTGTTACGCCTGACCCAGGATCTGAGTTACACAAAAACTACCCAAACACTGGGTTGTTACGTCTGACCCAGGATCTGAGTTACACAAAAACTACCCAAACACTGGGTTGTCACGCCTGACCCAGGATCTGAGTTACACAAAAACTACCCAAACACTGGGTTGTTACGTCTGACCCAGGATCTGTGTAACACAAAAACTACCCGAACACTGGGTTGTTAAGACTGACCCAGGATCTGAGTTACACAAAAACTACCCAAACACTGGGTTGTTACGCCTGACCCAGGATCTGAGTTACACAAAAACTACCCAAACACTGGGTTGTTACGCCTGACCCAGGATCTGAGTTACACAAAAACTACCCAAACACTGGGTTGTTACGTCTGACCCAGGATCTGTGTAACACAAAAACTACCCGAACACTGGGTTGTTACGTCTGACCCAGGATCTGAGTTACACAAAAACTACCCAAACACTGGGTTGTTACGCCTGACCCAGGATCTGAGTTACACAAAAACTACCCAAACACTGGGTTGTTACGCCTGACCCAGGATCTGAGTTACACAAAAACTACCCAAACACTGGGTTGTTACGTCTGACCCAGGATCTGAGTTACACAAAAACTACCCAAACACTGGGTTGTTACGTCTGACCCAGGATCTGAGTTACACAAAAACTACCCGAACACTGGGTTGTTACGTCTGACCCAGGATCTGTGTAACACAAAAACTACCCGAACACTGGGTTGTTAAGACTGACCCAGGATCTGAGTTACACAAAAACTACCCAAACACTGGGTTGTCACGTCTGACCCAGGATCTGGGTTACACAAAAACTACCGGAACACTGGGTTGTTACGCCTGACCCAGGATCTGAGTTACACATAAACTACCCAAACACTGGGTTGTTACGCCTGACCCAGGATCTGAGTAACACAAAAACTACCCAAACACTGGGTTGTTACGTATGTACAATATATTTACAACCAGGCAAACAAGCTGAAACGGGTCGTCCAAATCAGTGTCAGAAAACAGGCAAAGGGTCAAATATACATACAAAGTTCCTCTGATACAAACAGGGTTCAATCCAAACAAACAAGCAATACTCACATACTCACAAATAAAAGCATGTAATATGAAATAATGAAAGATTTTAATTTTATTTTAAACAATAGACTAATTCACAGCAAGGCCGTAACCAGGTCAAACAGAACAGTGAGCGAAATTCTAGGTCTAATTCTAGTTGGGAAATAATCTTTTTTGGACTATTTGTAAACAATATTTTCATTAATTTGCGTCAAATATAGGCCTATTATTAGTTCCGATATTCTTCGCATGAGTGAGTGAATAAATACATAGATCCACTTTTTACTTATGGATTCTCTAGTGGTCTGGTGGTAGATTTTTTGTCAACTGTGTCAAAGCTTCTGGGTTCTAATCCGCCCTCATATAGTTTTTCTTTATTAAAATCAAAGATGTCCATCAATGATTGTATAATAAGACCATGGACACGTTTGCATTTTGTTTTGTGATTTCACCGGAAAGAATAGAGTCTCTCTCAGCAACGGCATTAAGCGATAGATTGACGCGCTCGTCTGTGTGTCAAGACTGTGCAGTGTGCACGAGCTAAAAGAGAACGTAAACCCCGCCTACTTTGATTTGATTGGCCATCTCAATCATTTTGACATTGACGATCGCTGTTAGACTGCATTCGTTTCAAATGTCTGACCAGCTTCTGTTCGTCTGTTCCTGTCAATCACGCTGTGTCAACCAATTATACTGCACGAGGGAGGGGCGAGCCATCTCTCTCTCTCTCTCTCTCTCTCTCTCTCTCTCTCTCTCTCTCTCTCTCTCTCTCTCTCTCTCTCTCTCTCTCTCTCTCTCTCTCACACACACACACACGCACACACACAAAGGAGGCAGCAAGCGTGGCAAGTGCTGCACACGGAACAATTCAGCAAAAAGGTGCTTTTCAGAGCGAGTTTGAGACATAGATGGTATGTGACTTATTTAAGGTCAAAAATACCTGCGATACGGTTTTACAGGTCCATTTATAACCCTAGAAATTGTCCCTAGAATGAAATGGGCTGTTATTTGTAAGGGTCATGAATATTAATGTGGAGTTCTGCTCTGATTGGCTGTTTCACTGTGTGGCTGATTTCAATAGCTTCAGCCTCCCCCACGAACTCGAAACAGCGAACTGGGTAACGTTAGCACGTAAATATGTTGTTTGTACAGTACAGTAAAGTATTTTTTAACAAATTGACTAGATGCCTTGTCAAATGACTATCGTTTCAAATATGATGCTGATCTGATAAAATCGGAGTTTGTTAAAGTACAACGTCTAGAAATGGCTAAAACTGCAAAAATCTTGCAGAGAAAATGAATAATATCTCACTTCCTGTTGGGTTTTCAGATGTTGCTCCCGGGTCTTTTTTGTAGGTATTGGGCTGTTACATGTGTCTACCGAATTTCATAGCTGTACGTGAAACATAGCTCGAACGGTGCTTAATTGAAATTTTGTAGGTGGCGCTATCATTTTGCCATGCCTAATTGTGAAACCTATAACAGACGTACATTTTTGCCACTTCTGACGCGTGTGCAATGTTTCATGAGTTTTCGAGCATGTTTAGCCCCTCAAAAATACGGGCCCAGGTAAAGTTGGAAAGTCCAGTTGGATGTTCAAGGGTGTGAAATCAGGGCCTGTATTTATCAAGCTTCTCAAAGTGCCATTTTAGTTTTAAGTGCTGAGAATTCATGAAATTAACTCCTACTTTCAAACTTAAGTATAAAAGCAAGTTATCAAATTTCTTAAAACTAAGAATCACTCTTACTGTCCCAGTCATTTAAGACGGCTCGAGAGGTCTCTCAAGTGGTTAGGAGTTGCCAGTAGGGGTTTGTGATGGCACTGAGGAGACAGAGACGTGTGCAAATCTTTTTAGAAGAGGAAGAATGTTTTTGAATTGTTTGACAATGAGCAGTTCATCAAACCGTATCATTTGGACAGAGCAGGCATCATCTTTGCTGGTTAATGTCGGGCTGAACTTGCCTTTTATAACATTTCCGCTGTTCGACTAATTCAGCAAGCAGTAGCGCTTCTTCCTCCTGCCAGTTCAGTTTTCTTTTGGAATCCATAATGGCTGATTATATCCAGAAATCTAGGCCATATATAGGCAGGTCAGTTAACAGCACACCAGTTTAAATGTTTTAATTAAGACATGGTGGAAAACGTGTTTATCTTTCATTTCAAATGTGTATATTATAATGTATTCTCTTGAAAATTATTTATTGTCAAATGTGTGTTAAATGTAAACTCCTCTCAGGAATTTCACCATTCAATGTGAATTTATCTGAGAATATTCTTAAATAAGGACATCTATTCAGTGATTGGTTCATGCCTATGACATCATCCAAAATCCTGTTTGTGGCACAGCAAAGTGTCGTGAATCAACTCTAAGACTGACACTTAAGATTTAGTCCTACACTTCACTTAAAGTATGACTGAGATGCTTGATAGCTAACTTTTAAGCACAGCTTTGAGCCAAGAATTATTTTACTCTTAAATCAATTCTTAGCAGTGTTCTTGTGAGTAATTCTCAGATGCTTGATAAATACGGGGCCTGATGAAAACTATAATTAGTGATTTTTCAACCAACCAATGAGTGCATGGGAATGTTAACGAGCAGATCCTCTGTCACTAATTTCACTTTAACGAGAAACCCAGGTGATGGAAATCTGAGTTATTTTAAAAGGCCTGGCCTGAAGCCTGTTTTAGAAAGCATAGCTAGATTGGTCATCGTTTAATCTGTGATCAAGATGGCAGTTTCAACCGTTGTGTTTTTGGTCTTTTTGTGTCACCAACTGGTGCTCAATGGTAAAATTGTTATTTTTACTTTAGTGTAAGGTTTTATATATTAGTTAAACACATATTCAACTTCCCCTTTTTTAACTTTACATCTTGTTTTCAGGATTTGCTTCTCCAGTTGGGCGTCGGTTATACCAGACTGGTATTGAGCAAGTACGCTTGGAAACCAAAGGTTTGTAACTCTTATGTGGTTGTTAATTTTCTGTCACACATACCTCAAACCCTCGGTTGATTAACCCAAACCTTGCTTACTCGAAGTATGCTGGTTCCAATGAGTCTGAGTAAGTTCTGACAACTCGGAGCATGTTAAAGGTTAAAACACAAGACCTTCTCAGAGCAACGAATCGCTGATTCACCATGGAAAAAGATGCTAAGAAAAAGCGTGCCATTCAACTTCCTCCTTTTATTTAATGCCGACTTGCATGACCTACTTGGTGGTTGTGCAATCTTTTTTTTTTTGTTTAATAATCTCTATTCATTGAGAATAAGGATTATATTGTTTGCTTGGTGCTAATTGATTAGAGATCCATGTGAGATGACAATAAAATAAGTTTTGAATTAATATTTAAACATCAGCTTGTTATAAAGGGGATTTTTAGAATTAATATACTATTAACTTACTATAGAACAAATTTATTTTAACTAAATGAATTGTATAACACTCTGAATACCTTAAGCAATCTGACCCTGGAAGATAACCTGCTCTAGAGCAGGTTATGTTCAGAGACTGATTCTGTTTACTTGCTCCTAAACATACCCAGATGTGTCACAACCTGCTTTCTGGAATACCCCCCTGATGACCATTTGTATTAAAACTATTAATATTTTTTGTTTTCCAGGTGGTCCCTTGACCAGCCATGTCCCCGCTAAGGTTGATGTGAAGTTGCCTGAGACAAAAAATGTCCCAAATGAGGTTGATGTGAAGTTGCCTGAGACCAGCCCTGTCCCAGCTGAGGTTGATGTGAAGTTGCCTGAGACCAGCCCTGTCCCCGCTAAGGTTGATGTGAAGTTGCCTGAGACAAAAAATGTCCCAAATGAGGCTGATGTGAAGTTGCCTGAGACCAGCCCTGTCCCAGCTGAGGTTGACGTGAAGTTGCCTGAGACCAGCCCTGTCCCGGCTGAGGTTGATGTGAAGTTGCCTGAGACCAGCAATGTCCCAAATGAGGTTGACGTGAAGTTGCCTGAGACCAGCCCTGTCCCAAATGAGGTTGACGTGAAGTTGCCTGAGACCAGCCCTGTCCCAAATGAGGTTGATGTGAAGTTGCCTGAGACCAGCCCTGTCCCAGCTGAGGTTGATGTGAAGTTGCCTGAGACCAGCAATGTCCCAAATGAGGTTGATGTGAAGTTGCCTGAGACCAGCCCTGTCTCAGCTGAGGTTGATGTGAAGTTGCCTGAGACCAGCCCTGTCTCAGCTGAGGTTGATGTGAAGTTGCCTGAGACCAGCCCTGTCCCAGCTGAGGTTGATGTGAAGTTGCCTGAGACCAGCAATGTCCCAAATGAGGTTGACGTGAAGTTGCCTGAGACCAGCCCTGTCCCGGCTGAGGTTGATGTGAAGTTGCCTGAGACCAGCCCTGTCCCAGCTGAGGTTGATGTGAAGTTGCCTGAGACCAGCAATGTCCCAAATGAGGTTGATGTGAAGTTGCCTGAGACCAGCCCTGTCTCAGCTGAGGTTGATGTGGAGTTGCCTGAGACCAGCCCTGTCTCAGCTGAGGTTGACGTGAAGTTGCCTGAGACCAGCCCTGTCCCAGCTGAGGTTGATGTGAAGTTGCCTGAGACCAGCAATGTCCCAAATGAGGTTGATGTGAAGTTGCCTGAGACCAGCCCTGTCTCAGCTGAGGTTGATGTGAAGTTGCCTGAGACCAGCCCTGTCTCAGCTGAGGTTGATGTGAAGTTGCCTGAGACCAGCCCTGTCCCAGCTGAGGTTGATGTTAAGTTGCCTGAGACCAGCCCTGTCTCAGCTGAGGTTGATGTGAAGTTGCCTGAGACCAGCCCTGTCCCAGCTGAGGTTGATGTGAAGTTGCCTGAGACCAGCCCTGTCCCAGCTGAGGTTGACGTGAAGTTGCCTGAGACCAGCCCTGTCTCAGCTGAGGTTGACGTGAAGTTGCCTGAGACCAGCCCTGTCCCAGCTGAGGTTGACGTGAAGTTGCCTGAGACCAGCCCTGTCTCAGCTGAGGTTGATGTGAAGTTGCCTGAGACCAGCCCTGTCTCAGCTGAGGTTGACGTGAAGTTGCCTGAGACCAGCCCTGTCTCAGCTGAGGTTGATGTTAAGTTGCCTGAGACCAGCCCTGTCTCAGCTGAGGTTGATGTGAAGTTGCCTGAGACCAGCCCTGTCCCAGCTGAGGTTGATGTTAAGTTGCCTGAGACAAATGTCCCAAATGAGGTTGATGTGAAGTTGCCTGAGACCAGCCCTGTCTCAGCTGAGGTTGACGTGAAGTTGCCTGAGACCAGCCCTGTCTCAGCTGAGGTTGATGTGAAGTTGCCTGAGACCAGCCCTGTCCCAAATGAGGTTGACGTGAAGTTGCCTGAGACCAGCCCTGTCTCAGCTGAGGTTGATGTGAAGTTGCCTGAGACAAATGTCCCAAATGAGGTTGATGTGAAGTTGCCTGAGACCAGCCCTGTCTCAGCTGAGGTTGATGTGAAGTTGCCTGAGACAAATGTCCCAAATGAGGTTGATGTGAAGTTGCCTGAGACCAGCCCTGTCTCAGCTGAGGTTGATGTGAAGTTGCCTGAGACCAGCCCTGTCCCAGCTGAGGTTGACGTGAAGTTGCCTGAGACCAGCCCTGTCTCAGCTGAGGTTGATGTGACGTTGCCTGAGACCAGCCCTGTCTCAGCTGAGGTTGACGTGAAGTTGCCTGAGACCAGCCCTGTCCCAGCTGAGGTTGACGTGAAGTTGCCTGAGACAAAAAATGTCCCAAATGAGGTTGATGTGAAGTTGCCTGAGACCAGCCCTGTCCCAGCTGAGGTTGATGTGAAGTTGCCTGAGACCAGCAATGTCCCAAATGAGGTTGATGTGAAGTTGCCTGAGACAAATGTCCCAGCTGAGGTTGACGTGAAGTTGCCTGAGACCAGCCCTGTCTCAGCTGAGGTTGATGTGAAGTTGCCTGAGACAAATGTCCCAAATGAGGTTGATGTGAAGTTGCCTGAGACCAGCCCTGTCTCAGCTGAGGTTGATGTGAAGTTGCCTGAGACAAATGTCCCAGCTGAGGTTGACGTGAAGTTGCCTGAGACCAGCCCTGTCTCAGCTGAGGTTGATGTGAAGTTGCCTGAGACAAATGTCCCAAATGAGGTTGATGTGAAGTTGCCTGAGACAAATGTCCCAGCTGAGGTTGACGTGAAGTTGCCTGAGACCAGCCCTGTCTCAGCTGAGGTTGATGTGAAGTTGCCTGAGACAAATGTCCCAAATGAGGTTGATGTGAAGTTGCCTGAGACCAGCCCTGTCTCAGCTGAGGTTGATGTGAAGTTGCCTGAGACAAATGTCCCAGCTGAGGTTGACGTGAAGTTGCCTGAGACCAGCCCTGTCTCAGCTGAGGTTGATGTGAAGTTGCCTGAGACAAATGTCCCAAATGAGGTTGATGTGAAGTTGCCTGAGACCAGCCCTGTCTCAGCTGAGGTTGATGTGAAGTTGCCTGAGACAAATGTCCCAAATGAGGTTGATGTGAAGTTGCCTGAGACCAGCCCTGTCTCAGCTGAGGTTGATGTGAAGTTGCCTGAGACCAGCCCTGTCCCAGCTGAGGTTGACGTGAAGTTGCCTGAGACCAGCCCTGTCTCAGCTGAGGTTGATGTGACGTTGCCTGAGACCAGCCCTGTCTCAGCTGAGGTTGACGTGAAGTTGCCTGAGACCAGCCCTGTCCCAGCTGAGGTTGACGTGAAGTTGCCTGAGACAAAAAATGTCCCAAATGAGGTTGATGTGAAGTTGCCTGAGACCAGCCCTGTCCCAGCTGAGGTTGATGTGAAGTTGCCTGAGACCAGCAATGTCCCAAATGAGGTTGATGTGAAGTTGCCTGAGACCAGCCCTGTCTCAGCTGAGGTTGATGTGAAGTTGCCTGAGACAAATGTCCCAAATGAGGTTTATGTGAAGTTGCCTGAGACCAGCCCTGTCTCAGCTGAGGTTGATGTGAAGTTGCCTGAGACCAGCCCTGTCTCAGCTGAGGTTGATGTGAAGTTGCCTGAGACCAGCCCTGTCTCAGCTGAGGTTGATGTGAAGTTGCCTGAGACCAGCCCTGTCCCAAATGAGGTTGATGTGAAGTTGCCTGAGACCAGCCCTGTCCCAGCTGAGGTTGACGTGAAGTTGCCTGAGACCAGCCCTGTCCCAGCTGAGGTTGATGTGAAGTTGCCTGAGACCAGCCCTGTCTCAGCTGAGGTTGATGTGAAGTTGCCTGAGACCAGCCCTGTCCCAGCTGAGGTTGCTGTGAAGTTGCCTGAGACCAGCCCTGTCCCTGCAGAGGAGTCTAGCAATGTCCCTGTTGAGGTTGATGGGAAGTTGACTAAATCCTGCCATGTCCCATCTGAGGTTAATGGGAAGTTGACCATGTGCTTATGTTCTAAAGTCTCTTAGATCTGTCCATCTCTAAATCTGCCATGTTTCAGATCTTGTTTTTAGTCAATAAAACTCCTCTTTCTGGGAAATTGCTGCCTCTTTTTATTGTTGCATAGTATCCTATTCATCTGTGTTCAAATCTATTCCAAGGAGGTGAATTCATGCCATACAAAATGTGTATTCCTTGTTATCTCTATTCTAATCTAAGGTGGTATTTGCGTGAGTTTATCAAAAAGGAAACTTGGCTGTTCATTTTACATGCCAAGGATATACAAAGGCCTGAAAGTGGGTCTCAAACTTTTTGGCATGACGCTACAAATGCAAACTTGTTATATGCGCATTCTACATCTGATGACCTGTGTGCAAGTTACTCTGGAAATGTAAGGACTGATTACTCTCTTTAAAAGTAATTGTTACTGTTCTAATGACTTCATTTCAAAAGTAAGTACATTACTACTTGTTCCTACCTCCCCATTCAAATAAAGGCTACAATAACATCTTTAGCCTGCTGCATTAAATTCTGATCTGCTCATGTTGCATCATACTTGTGTGTTGTGCACTATATATAATCACGCATGACTGAGTTTATGAATGCCAATGACCAGTCAGAGGCATTAAGATTAGTAATTGCTGGACGCAGGAGTTTTGTTCTGTGCGCGAGATGCCTCTTGTGACTACTCATCATAAACTGATAAACATAAACCGATTTGGTGATCGTGCTCTTGAGAGGGTCGAAACTAATATAAGTAGGTTTTTCTATTTACAGCATTGAGTTATGTAGCCAATTACAAACATATCTGATGATTTCTTGAACACGACCAATCAGACGTGTTTCAGTTAGAATCCCCTCACCACTCAAAACGCCTCGTTAGAATTGAACTTGAAACCCAAAAGTGTAGACAAGTAGGCTAAAGATATTCATTGTACAGTCAACTCAATCGATTAGCAGAACTTTGTGAGACCGCAGTGAATTAAGATGAGTGACATCTTAGTAAAATTCAGAATTTGAAGAAAACGTGTATGTTTTGCTGCATTTAGTTATGGCAATAGTTAGGCTATTTATTATTCGAACTGGCTGCCATGAACTCAAAATAATGATTGTATTTCCAGAAATCTGTTTTCGTTGGTATCACCCGCCTCGCAGTCGCTTACCAGTCAAAGTAGGTATCAAGTAGATGACGTTGCGTGTGCGACTACCTGAGACTTACTTTGAAAAAAAAAACAAGATCTTTTTACAATCTAGATGATAAAACACTGCATTCTGTCAGCAAAGATGTAACGCAGCTGTAACGTATAGTGACCTGGGCTTTGAACTATACTCAAATTACTATTTTGGATATTCTAACGCATTAAATTACTCTGTTACTAAAAAAAAGAATCAAATTACAGTAATGCGTTACTGCCCAACACTGTTGACGATAAACTGTTGTCCTTCAAATTCCCTCTGCATGCAATAGGATAGCGTTAAAACCAACCAGAGCAACGAAGAAGGTGAAGCGGAGCTAGTTGATAGATTAAACTTTCGTCGGCAAAACTCCGAACACATCTTCCTGTTTTAAGAATGACTTCAGTGCCGTTCTTTGTTCTTTTCTCAAAGAAAAGCTTAACTCCAAGTCTTCCAGAGTCGTGGCCAAAGCCGATTCGAAAGACGGCTGTTCGCCAGCTTCTTTGTTTACGAGTAGCACGCGGAGCCGCATCAACTCTGCCGTCGTTATGTTAAGCCCGCCCACCGACTCTATACACAATGTGATTGGCCTGACAAGAGTTTGGTTTTTCCAGTTCTCAAGCCAACGGAGAGTTTCTAGATGCCCTGGCTGCAAATTAGATTTGCTGCCGCCAGGGTGCATCTAGATTTCTAGGCTAAACATTTCTATGCCTTTTTGAAAACAATACAGATATGTATTCTGTTAAGCCACATCAACAGTTTTTCCACTTTTTTTCACAGATTTGGTCTGTTTGGTTTCATCCAGTAGTGGTTCCTGGCCATACATTTATGTAGGGCAGATTCTGGGTCTTAGCGCTAGATAACCATTTTTTAAACTTTATACTCTAATCGCTGAACACATCAGACACACTTTTGACAGAATTCTAATGTCCTTGCATTATTCAGCCTGAGAGTGACGCTCTAATGATGATTGACAGACTGTATTACGCGCGACAAATGCATTTGAAGGCCATTTTAGGAATTGCCTTAATGTAGTATTTATTGCGTCCAAATGTTGTTTTAGAATATTACAAGTTGTGGAGGAATTCCAGTGAGGAAAACAAAGTCATGTCTATTCTCAGAACAAGCATAAACACAACAGAACTACTGTATATACAATCGATTCACATGAGCATGTTTAAATGTAAAGGGTTTATAATCTCATTAATTTGATATGCTACTCCATATAGGAAGAGAAAACATGACAACTAGTCACTGACCTGATGCGGACTGATATCGTCTTGGTCTGGAGGTTTACGTGAGGTAACGTCGCATGAAAATGCGCTGGTTCGGCTCCGATCTGTTACAGAGTTCACAATTTATAGTCTGTAGCTTGCATGGATTACAGAGTTTTTCCTTTAGCATAGCATTACTTTCCTTATTTGGCGATAGACGCTTCAAGCAGACAGCATTAATTCCTCATTTGGCCATAAAAGCTCATCTAACCCCATTGGATTCCTGTCACCTTATAGATAAATGTATCTTTAGGCCATTTATTTCCGGGGTACTTTTCGGCGTATTCATGACCATGTGGAATTTCTATGTGGATGCTGGACTTGCCTCATTTCCGTCCAGTGAAGAATCCATCACAGTGCTGAAACAAACAAGAGAAATACTTGTAGAATAAAACATCAGACTGCGTAAGGTCTAACAGTAGAAAGGTTTGGAAGTATTCTGTCATGAGGGCTTGAGTTGGACAAGACATTGAGTTACCATCAGATCCCTTACCTTTGCAATGAAGCTTGGGACTCATGTGGAATCTGCAAACTGACACTTTCACCTATCATGTGTCAAGGGAAGAGAAGCCATTTATCAGAATAGGCATCCTCTCTGTGGTCAGCAGTCCCTCTGGGTTTCTTAGCCCCTGTAACTGTAAAGGGTAAGGCTTTGATCAGAGAACTGGCCAATGATCAGTGTGATTGGGATTCTCTCATACCAGTGGAAAGAGAAGATCAGTGGAGAACATAGCTTGATTCAGTTTTGAAGCTTGAGCAGATACAGATTGAAAGACTGTACCTTCCTGTTTCTCTGTGTTCTACACAATACAAGGAACTGGAGACGCATCTAACATGGCCATATTAGCTGTAGCTTACCTTAGAGCAGTCGACTCGGAGGAATGCAGTAACGTTGGATTTCTCCTGGGTAAACCCAAGTTAACCCCTACTTTTCTGACTGTTCCACATCTTGAACTTTGTTCCACGGTTTTGGCTGTTGAAATGGACTTGCTAACCATTGAAATGGACATTGCACTCCACACAGACAGTAGATTTGTCCTAGGTGACATTTACAACACAAGCAGAAGGTTTTATGTATGTGTTCTACTCACCCAAATCAGTGGCACTTCGTCATCAGTTGAAACATGTTAGGAAAGAGAAACACCCCATCGTCATTCCCAAAAACAACCACATCGCTATTCTACTTGTCAGACACTTTCACTAGCAAGTTGCACAGCAGGGTAGACATTTCACAGAAGGTGCCCTCCGGTCAGCTGGACTGTGGATAATTGGGAGCAAAAGACTAGTGTCAAGTGTCATACATCACTGAGTGATCTGTAAAAGACTTAGGGGAAGGCTGGAGGAGCAAAAAACATTCAACTTACCTTCTGATTGAGTTAACCCAGATCCATCATCAACTTCATTGGGGACATGGCTGGACTCCTCCACTGGGACATGGCTGGATGCAGTCAACGTACCATCAACCTCATTGGGGACATGGCTGGACTCCTCCACCGGGACATGGCTGGACTCCTCCACTGGGACATGGCTGGATGCATTTAACCTCCCATCAACCATATTGGGGACATGGCCGGATGCATTCAACCTCACATCAACCTTATTGGAGACATGGCTGGACTCTGTCAATCTCCCATCAACCTCATTGGGGACATGGCTGGACTCCTCCACCGGGACATGGCTGGACTCCTCCACTGGGACATGGCTGGACTCCTCCACTGGGACATGGCTGAATGCATTCAACCTCCCATCAACCACATTGGGGACATGGCTGGACACATTCAACCTCACATCAACCTTATTGGAGACATGGCTGGACTCCGTCAATCTCCCATCAACCTTATTGGAGACATGGCTGGACTCCTCCACTGGGACATGGCTGGACTCTGTCAATCTCCCATCAACCTCATTGGGGACAGGGCTGGACTCCTCCACCGGGACATGGCTGGACTCCTCCACTGGGACATGGCTGAATGCATTCAACCTCCCATCAACCACATTGGGGACATGGCTGGACGCATTCAACCTCACATCAACCTTATTGGAGACATGGCTGGACTCCGTCAATCTCCCATCAACCTTATTGGAGACATGGCTGGACTCCTCCACTGGGACATGGCTGGACTCTGTCAATCTCCCATCAACCTCATTGGGGACAGGGCTGGACTCCTCCGCTGGGACATGGCTGGACGCTGTCAAGTCTAGAATGTTGGCGTTGATGTGTTTGGTCCGTGGAACATGTACTCTCGATGAACCTGGGGAGGTCTTGCAGAGAGTAAGCGATGGGCAGTTATTTTCACATGCTTGGGAACGCAAGCCATGCATTTCGAGGTGATTGAGTCGCTGTCCTCGTCAAGCTTTATAAATGCATTGAGAAGATTCATTGCTGTCCGAGGGCCCATCGGACTACTCAGATCTGACTGTGGAACTAACTTTACTGGAGCCTGCAAAGAGCTCAAGATAACTGCAGAGTATACAGAGTTGAAAGGCTATCTACAGGATCAACTGTACTTGGGTCTTCAATTCTCCCCTTCTCTTCTTTACGCAGGGGTTGCACTGAGATTTTTAGATGCTATGCTTCTCAAGACAGATTCCACAAGGCTGTCTCATGAGGTCCTAGTTATGCTCATGTCGGAAGTCATGGCCAATATGAACGGCTCATCTGACCCGGGCATGCCAAGCATTCTCTCACCTGCTACACTTCTAACTCAAAAGTTAGAGACAGTGTCCGCACCAAAAGGTGAGTATGATCTTAAAGACCTCTACAGTAAGAAGTGAAGACAAGCTCAAAGCCTTGCTGATGCCTTCCTTCATACAGAATCTCTCCAGATCCTTCAGATTCCCAGCTCCATGTTGGTGCATCTTTTCAGTTCACCCCACTCATTTTCTGTAGGGTCTTCTCAGATCATGGGACTGGGATGGCCATGGGAGAAGCTTCATTTTGTGCTCAGTGACAAAGTGTTGATTTTGATGTTTGTTTTTTGGATCATCGTCCTTTTAGAAGATCCAACCATACGATTTCTAACAGGGACAGTCCGGTTTTGATTTTTTTAATCTGATAGAATCCATGACACCATGTATTTTAACAAGATCTCCAGGACCTCCAGCAGAAAAATAGGCCCACAACATTAAAGATCCAGCGGTATATTTAACTGTGGACATGGGGTCATTTTTAATCCCTGTTTGCACCAAACCCATCTGGTGAGTTTGTTGCCAAAAAGCTATTTTTTCCATCTGACCATATAATCCAGACCCTTTTGAAGCTCCAGTCATGTCTGACATCTGAATATGCTGGGGTTTGTCACGCCTCCTAAACAACCTGTGGTGATGAAGGTGCACTTTTAAATATTGTTTAAGGAATTCTTTTTCTCCTAGAAACCAAATTAAGTTGAAACCGCTTTGAACATTTTGAGAATCACAATAGTGATTTTTCAACCAACCAGTGAGTGCATGGGAATGTTAACGAGCGGGTCCTCTGTCACTAATTTCACTTTAACAAGAAACCCAGGTGATGTTAATCTGAGTTATTTTAAAAGTCCTGGCTTGAAGCCTGTGATAGAAAGCATAGCTAGATTGGTCGTTGTTTAATCTGTGATCAAGATGGCAGTTTCAACCTTTATGATTTTGTTCTTTTTGTGTCATCAACTGGTGCTCAATGGTAAAGTTGTTTGCACCGTTTCAAATATGTTAAGTACATATGTAACTTTCTCTTTTTTTAACGTCACATCTTGTTTTCAGGATTTGCTTCTCCAGTTGGGCGTCAGTTACACCAGACTGGTATTGAGCAAGTGCGCTTTGAGAGCAAAGGTTTGTAACTCTTTTGTTGTTGTGAACATTATGTCTCTTCACACTATGCTTAGTTTTGTATTAATTATAAGTGCCTTTTTTGTTTTACAGGTGGCCCTTTGTCTTTGGTGAACAAAAATCAAACACGGCCAGTGGTAGTGAAGTGTAATATGGCTGTTGTGCTGTCTTTGAAGAATGAATCTGGGCTAACGGTCCAAAAAGGTGAGTTTCTGCTGCTGCTGTGAGGTTGATGCTGACCATGAGGAAAGATAACTGCCACTTTTTTTTCCTTCTCTGCACTCATTCTTTAGGCATTGATGGGAACTTGACGGAATCCAGCTCTCTCCCTGCCGAGGTTTCTGGGAAGTTGGTGGAGTCCAGCCATGTCCCAGTGGAAGAGTCCAGCCATGTCCCCAATGAGGTTGGTGATACGTTGGCCGTGTCCAGCCAACTCCCAGCGGAGGAGTCCAGCCATGTCACCAATGAGGTTGATGTGAAGTTGCCTGAGACCAGCCCTGTCCCAGCTGAGGTTGACGTGAAGTTGCCTGAGACCAGCCCTGTCCCTGCTGAGGTTGACGTGAAGTTGCCTGAGACCAGCCCTGTCCCAGCTGAGGTTGATGTGAAGTTGCCTGAGACCAGCCCTGTCCCAGCTGAGGTTGATGTGAAGTTGCCTGAGACCAGCAATTGCCCAAATGAGTTTGACGTGCAGTTGCCTGAGACCAGCCCTGTCCCAGCTGAGGTTGACGTGAAGTTGCCTGAGACCAGCCCTGTCCCAAATGAGGTTGATGTGAAGTTGCCTGAGTCCAGCCCTGTCTCAGCTGAGGTTGACGTGAAGTTGCCTGAGACCAGCCCTGTCTCAGCTGAGGTTGACGTGAAGTTGCCTGAGACCAGCCCTGTCCCAAATGAGGTTGACGTGAAGTTGCCTGAGTCCAGCCCTGTCTCAGCTGAGGTTGACGTGAAGTTGCCTGAGACCAGCCCTGTCTCAGCTGAGGTTGACGTGAAGTTGCCTGAGACCAGCCCTGTCCCAAATGAGGTTGATGTGAAGTTGCCTGAGTCCAGCCCTGTCTCAGCTGAGGTTGATGTGAAGTTGCCTGAGACCAGCCCTGTCTCAGCTGAGGTTGACGTGAAGTTGCCTGAGACCAGCCCTGTCCCAAATGAGGTTGACGTGAAGTTGCCTGAGACCAGCCCTGTCCCAAATGAGGTTGATGTGAAGTTGCCTGAGACCAGCCCTGTCTCAGCTGAGGTTGACGTGAAGTTGCCTGAGACCAGCCCTGTCTCAGCTGAGGTTGACGTGAAGTTGCCTGAGACCAGCCCTGTCTCAGCTGAGGTTGACGTGAAGTTGCCTGAGACCAGCCCTGTCCCAAATGAGGTTGATGTGAAGTTGCCTGAGTACAGCCCTGTCTCAGCTGAGGTTGATGTGAAGTTGCCTGAGACCAGCCCTGTCTCAGCAGAGGTTGACGTGAAGTTGCCTGAGACCAGCCCTGTCCCAAATGAGGTTGACGTGAAGTTGCCTGAGACCAGCAATGTCCCAGCTGAGGTTGATGGGAAGTTAACTAAATCCTGCCATGACCCATCTGAGGTTGATGGGAAGTTGACCGTGTGCTTATGTTCTAAAGTCTCTTAGATCTGTCCATCTCTAAATCTGCCATGTTTCAGATCTTGTTTTTAGTCAATAAAACTCCTCTTTCTGGGAAATTGCTGCCTCTTTTTATTGTTGCATAGTATCCTATTCATCTGTTCAAATCTATTCCAAGGAGGTGAATTCATGCCATACAAAATGTGTATTCCTTGTTATCTCTATTCTAATCTAAGGTGGTATTTGCGTGAGTTTATCAAAAAGGAAACTTGGCTGTTCATTTTACATGCCAAAGATATACAGGGGGCCTGAAAATGGGTCAAGTTTTTGGCATGACGCTACAAATGCAAACTTGTTATATGCGCATGCTACATGTTCAGAGTCATGCATGACTACTTGATGACCTGTGTGCAAGTTACTCTGGAAGTGTAATGACTGATTACTCTCTTTAAAAGTAATTGTTACTGTTCTGATGACTTCATTTCAAAAGTAAGTACATTACTAGTTGTTCCTTCCTCCCCATTCAAATAAAGGCTACAATAACATCTTTAGCCTGCTGCATTAAATTCTGATCTGCTCATGTTGCATCATACTTGCGTGTTGTGCACTATAAATAATCACGCATGACTGAGTATAACACAGGAGTTTTGTTCAGTGTGCGAGATGCCTCTTGTGACTACTCATCATAAAGTGATAAACATAAACCGATTTGGTGATTGTGCTTTTGAGAGGGTCGAAACTAATCTAAGTAGGTTTTTCTATTTACAGCATTGAGTAATGTAGCCAATTACAAACATATCTGATGATTTCTTGAACACGACCAATCAGACGTGTTTCAGTTAGAATCCCCTCACCACTCAAAACGCCTCGTTAGAATTGAACTTGAAACCCAAAAGTGTAGACAAGTAGGCTAAAGATATTCATTGTACAGTCAACTCAATCGATTAGCAGAACTTTGTGAGACCGCAATGAATTAAGATGAGTGACATCTTAGTAAAATTCAGAATTTGAAGAAAACGTGTATGTTTTTCTGCATTTAGTTATGGCAATAGTTAGGCTATTTATTATTCGAACTGGCTGCCATGAACTCAAAATAATGATTGTATTTCCAGAAATCTGTTTTCGTTGGTATCACCCGCCTCGCAGTCGCTTACCAGTCAAAGTAGATGACGTTGCGTGTGTGACTACCTGAGACTTACTTTGAAAAAAAAAAAGATATTTTTACAATCTAGATGATAAAACACTGCATTCTGTCAGCAACGATGTAACGCAGCTGTAACGTATAGTGACCTGCACTTTGAACTATACTCAAATTACTATTTTTGATATTCTAACGCATTAAATTACTCTTTTACTAAAAAAAAAATCAAATTACCGTAATGCGTTACTGCCCAACACTGTTGACGATAAACGGATAAACGGTTGTCTTTCAAATTCCCTCTGCATGCAATAGGATAGCATTACAAACAATCAGAGCAACGAAGAAGGTGAAGCGGAGCTAGTTGATAGATTAAACTTTCGTCTGCAAAACTCCGAACACATCTTCCATTTTTAAGAATGACTTCAGTGCCGTTCTTTTCTCAAAGAAAAGCTTAACTCCAAGTCTTCCAGAGTCGCGGCCAAAGCATGGACATGGCTGGACGCATTCAACCTCCCATCAACCTTATTGGAGACATGGCTGGACTCCGTCAATCTCCCATCAACCTCATTGGTGACATGGCTGGACTCCTCCACCGGGACATGGCTGGATGCATTCAACCTCCCATCCAGCACATTGGGGACATGGCTGGATGCATTCAGCCTCCCATCAACCACATTGGGGACATGGCTGGATGCATTCAACCTCCCATCAACCTCATTGGGGACATGGCTGGACGCATTCAACCTCCCATCAACCTTATTGGAGACATGGCTGGACTCCATCAATCTCCCATCAACCTCATTGGGGACATGGCTGGACTCCTCCACTGGGACATGGCTGGATGCATTCAGCCTCCCATCAACCACATTGGGGACATGGCTGGATGCATTCAACCTCCCATCAACCTTATTGGAGACATGGCTGGACTCCGTCAATCTCCCATCAACCTCATAGGGGACATGGCTGGACTCCTCCACTGGGACATGGCTGGACTCTGTCAATCTCCCATCAACCTCATTGGGGACAGGGCTGGACTCCTCTGCTGGGACATGGCTGGACGCTGTCAAGTCTAGAATGTTGGCGTTGATGTGTTTGGTCGGTGGAACATCTACTCTCGATGAACCTGGGGAGGTCTTGCAGAGAGTAAGCGATGGGCAGTTATTTTCACATGCTTGGGAACACAAGCCATGCATTTCGAGGTGTCCTCGTCGAGCTTTATAAATGCATTGAGAAAATTCATTGCTGTCCGAGGGCCCATCGGACTACTCATATCTTCTCTGCACTCATTCTTTAGGCATTGATGGGAACTTGACGGAATCCAGCTCTCTCCCTGCCGAGGTTTCTGGGAAGTTGGTGGAGTCCAGCCATGTCCCCAATGAGGTTGATGGGAGGCTGACCGCATCCAGTCATTTCCCAGCTGAGGAAATGACTGGATGACCAAATATGATGTTGATCTGATAAAATTTCTAGGAGGAGTTCGTTAAAGTACAACTTCTGGAAATGGGAAAATTTGCAACAATTTTGCAAAGAAAATTCAAAATATCTCACTTCCTGATGGTTTTCAGATGTTGCTCCCAGGGACTTTTTTGTAGGTATTGGGCTGTTACATGTGTCTCCCGAATTTCATACCTGTACGTGAAACGTAGCGGGAGGGGCACTTAGTTGAAATGTTGTAGTTGGCGCTATGGAGCCATTTTGCCACACCTAATTCTGAAACTCACACGTAGAGTCTTCAGGTCAGGACTCTTATCAAACATGTGAAGTTTGGGGCGTATCGGACATTGTATGCCCGAGTTACAACAACTTCCTGTTTCATGGCGAAACATTGAACTTTGTGAGGCCGCCACGGACACGCCCTTCAGCGAAAACTCAAGATCTTCACAATTTAACATCACAAAGGCCTTTACATTAGACTGACCAAATATGATGCTGATCTGATTAAATCTATAGGAGGAGTTAATCCCAATGTAAAAAAGGCATTTCCTGCTGCCCGCAGGTGGTGCTATGACTATAACTTAATATTGGCGTGTAGAGTCTTCAAGTCAGGAGTCTAATAAAACATGTGAAGTTTGGGGCAGATCGGAAATTGTATGCCCGAGTTACAACAACTTCCTGTTTCATGGCGAAACATCTTAATTTGTGAGGCTGCCACGGACACGCCCTTCAGGGAAAACTCGAGATCTTCACAATGTAACATCACAAAGGCCTTTAGATTATCAACCAATGAGTGCATGGGAATGTTAACGAGTGGAACCTCTGTCACTAATTTCACTTTAACGAGAAACCCAGGTGATGGAAATCTGAGTTATTTTAAAAGGCCTGGCCTGAAGCCTGTTTTAGAAAGCATAGCTAGATTGGTCATCGTTTAATCTGTGAACAAGATGGCAGTTTCAACCGTTGTGTTTTTGGTCTTTTTGTGTCACCAACTGGTGCGCAATGGTAAAATTGTTGTTTTCACTTTAGTATAAGGTTTCATATATTAGTTGAACACATTCAACTTCCCCTTTTTTTAACTTTACATCTTGTTTTCAGGATTTGCTTCTCCAGTTGGGCGTCGGTTATACCAGACTGGTATTGAGCAAGTACGCTTGGAAACCAAAGGTTTGTAACTTATGTGGTTGTTAATTTTCCGTCACACATACCTCAAACCCTCGGTTGATTAACCCAAACCTTGCTTACTCGAAGTATGCTGGTTTCAATGAGTCTGAGTAAGTTCTGACAACTCGGAGCATGTTAAAGGTTAAAACACAAGACCTTCTCAGAGCAACGAATCGCTGATTCACCATGGAAAAAGATGCTAAGAAAAAGCGTGCCATTCAACTTCCTCCTTTTGTTTAATGCCGACTTGCATGACCTACTTGGTGGTTGTGCAATCATTTTTTCGTTTAATAATCTCTATTCATTGAGAATAAGGATTATATTGTTTGCTTGGTGCTAATTGATTAGAGATCCATGTGCGATGACAATAAAAGTTTTGAATTAATATTTAAGCTTGTTATAAAGGTTTTTTTTGAATTAATATACTATTAACTTACTATAGAACAAATTTATTTTAACTAAATTAATTGTATAACACTCTGAATACCTTAAGCAATCTGACCATGGAAGATAACCTGCTCTAGAGCAGGTTATGTTCAGAGACTGCGTTGCTATAGCTACTTGCATACCCTGAAATTTACCTCCATTTTCAGAACTGGAAGTTGAGGTTCTGTTTACTTGCTCCTAAACATGCCCAGATGTGTCACAACCTGCTTTCTGGAATACCCTCCTGATGACCATTTGTATTAAAACTATTAATATCTTTGTTTTCCAGGTGGTTCCTTGACCAGCCCTGTCTCAGCGGAGGTTGACGTGAAGTTGCCTGAGACCAGCCCTGTCCCAAATGAGGTTGATGTGAAGTTGCCTGAGTCCAGCCCTGTCTCAGCTGAGGTTGATGTGAAGTTGCCTGACACCAGCAATGTCCCAAATGTGGTTGGCGTGAAGTTGCCTGAGTCCAGCCCTGTCTCAGCTGAGGTTGATGTGAAGTTGCCTGAGACCAGCCCTGTCTCAGCTGAGGTTGATGTGAAGTTGCCTGAGACCAGCAATGTCCCAAATGTGGTTGGCGTGAAGTTGCCTGAGTCCAGCCCTGTCTCAGCTGAGGTTGATGTGAAGTTGCCTGAGACCAGCCCTGTCTCAGCTGAGGTTGATGTGAAGTTGCCTGAGACCAGCAATGTCCCAAATGAGGTTGATGTGAAGTTGCCTGAGACCAGCCCTGTCTCAGCTGAGGTTGATGTGAAGTTGCCTGAGACCAGCAATGTCCCAAATGAGGTTGATGTGAAGTTGCCTGAGACCAGCAATGTCCCAAATGAGGTTGATGTGAAGTTGCCTGAGTCCAGCCCTGTCTCAGCTGAGGTTGACGTGAAGTTGCCTGAGACCAATGTCCCAAATGAGGTTGACGTGAAGTTGCCTGAGACCAGCAATGTCCCAAATGAGGTTGCTGTGAAGTTGCCTGAGTCCAGCCCTGTCTCAGCTGAGGTTGACGTGAAGTTGCCTGAGACCAGCAATGTCCCAAATGAGGTTGACGTGAAGTTGCCTGAGACCAGCAATGTCCCAAATGAGGTTGACGTGAAGTTGCCTGAGTCCAGCCCTGTCTCAGCTGAGGTTGACGTGAAGTTGCCTGAGACCAGCAATGTCCCAAATGAGGTTGACGTGAAGTTGCCTGAGACCAGCAATGTCCCAAATGAGGTTGACGTGAAGTTGCCTGAGTCCAGCCCTGTCTCAGCTGAGGTTGACGTGAAGTTGCCTGAGTCCAGCCCTGTCCCAAATGAGGTTGACGTGAAGTTGCCTGAGACCAGCCCTGTCCCAAATGAGGTTGATGTGAAGTTGCCTGAGTCCAGCCCTGTCTCAGCTGAGGTTGATGTGAAGTTGCCTGAGACCAGCAATGTCCCAAATGAGGTTGATGTGAAGTTGCCTGAGACCAGCAATGTCCCAAATGAGGTTGACGTGAAGTTGCCTGAGACCAGCAATGTCCCAAATGAGGTTGATGTGAAGTTGCCTGAGACCAGCAATGTCCCAAATGAGGTTGATGTGAAGTTGCCTGAGACCAGCAATGTCCCAAATGAGGTTGACGTGAAGTTGCCTGAGTCCAGCCCTGTCCCAAATGAGGTTGACGTGAAGTTGCCTGAGACCAGCCCTGTCCCAAATGAGGTTGATGTGAAGTTGCCTGAGTCCAGCCCTGTCTCAGCTGAGGTTGACGTGAAGTTGCCTGAGACCAGCAATGTCCCAAATGAGGTTGATATGAAGTTGCCTGAGACCAGCAATGTCCCAAATGAGGTTGACGTGAAGTTGCCTGAGACCAGCAATGTCCCAAATGAGGTTGACGTGAAGTTGCCTGAGACCAGCAATGTCCCAAATGAGGTTGACGTGAAGTTGCCTGAGTCCAGCCCTGTCTCAGCTGAGGTTGACGTGAAGTTGCCTGAGACCAGCCCTGTCCCAAATGAGGTTGACGTGAAGTTGCCTGAGACCAGCCCTGTCCCAAATGAGGTTGATGTGAAGTTGCCTGAGACCAGCCCTGTCCCAGCTGAGGTTGATGTGAAGTTGCCTGAGTCTAGCCCTGTCTCAGCTGAGGTTGATGTGAAGTTGCCTGAGACCAGCAATGTCCCAAATGTGGTTGGCGTGAAGTTGCCTGAGTCCAGCCCTGTCCCAAATGAGGTTGACGTGAAGTTGCCTGAGACCAGCCCTGTCCCAAATGAGGTTGATGTGAAGTTGCCTGAGACCAGCCCTGTCCCAGCTGAGGTTGATGTGAAGTTGCCTGAGTCTAGCCCTGTCTCAGCTGAGGTTGATGTGAAGTTGCCTGAGACCAGCAATGTCCCAAATGTGGTTGCCGTGAGGTTGCCTGAGTCTAGCCCTGTCTCAGCTGAGGTTGATGTGAAGTTGCCTGAGACCAGCCTTGTCCCTGCAGAGGAGTCTAGCAATGTCCCTGTTGCGGTTGATGGGAAGTTGACTAAATCCTGCCATGTCCCATCTGAGGTTGATGGGAAGTTGACCATGTGCTTATGTTCTAAAGTCTCTTAGATCTGTCCATCTCTAAATCTGCCATGTTTCAGATCTTGTTTTTAGTCAATAAAACTCCTCTTTCTGGGAAATTGCTGCCTCTTTTTGTTGCATAGTATCCTATTCATCTGTTCAAATCTATTCCAAGGAGGTGAATTCATGCCATACAAAATGTGTATTCCTTGTTATCTCTATTCTAATCTAAGGTGGTATTTGCGTGAGTTGTTCAAAAAGGAAACTTGGCTGTTCATTTTACATGCCAAAGATATACAGGGGGCCTGAAAATGGGTCAAGTTTTTGGCATGACGCTACAAATGCAAACTTGTTATCTGCGCATGCTACATGTTCAGAGTCATGCATGACTACTTGATGACGTGTGTGCAAGTTACTCTGGAAATGTAATGACTGATTACTCTTTAAAAGTAATTGTTACTGTTCTGATGACTTCATTTCAAAAGTAAGTACATTACTAGTTGTTCCTACCTCCCCATTCAAATAAAGGCTACAATAACATCTTTAGCCTGCTGCATTAAATTCTGATCTGCTCATGTTGCATCATACTTGCGTGTTGTGCACTATAAATAATCACGCATGACTGAGTATAACACAGGAGTTTTGTTCAGTGCGCGAGATGCCTCTTGTGACTACTCATCATAAACTGATAAACATAAACCGATTTGGTGATTGTGCTTTTGAGAGGGTCGAAACTAATCTAAGTAGGTTTTTCTATTTACAGCATTGAGTAATGTAGCCAATTACAAACATATCTGATGATTTCTTGAACACGACCAATCAGACGTGTTTCAGTTAGAATCCCCTCACCACTCAAAACGCCTCGTTAGAATTGAACTTGAAACCCAAAAGTGTAGACAAGTAGGCTAAAGATATTCATTGTACAGTCAACTCAATCGATTAGCAGAACTTTGTGAGACCGCAATGAATTAAGATGAGTGACATCTTAGTAAAATTCAGAATTTGAAGAAAACGTGTATGTTTTGCTGCATTTAGTTATGGCAATAGTTAGGCTATTTATTATTCGAACTGGCTGCCATGAACTCAAAATAATGATTGTATTTCCAGAAATCTGTTTTCGTTGGTATCACCCGCCTCGCAGTCGCTTACCAGTCAAAGTAGGTATCAAGTAGATGACGTTGCGTGTGCGACTACCTGAGACTTACTTTGAAAAAAAAAACAAGATCTTTTTACAATCTAGATGATAAAACACTGCATTCTGTCAGCAACGATGTAACGCAGCTGTAACGTATAGTGACCTGGGCTTTGAACTATACTCAAATTACTATTTTGGATATTCTAACGCATTAAATTACTCTGTTACTAAAAAAAAGAATCAAATTACAGTAATGCGTTACTGCCCAACACTGTTGACGATAAACTGTTGTCCTTCAAATTCCCTCTGCATGCAATAGGATAGCGTTACAACCAACCAGAGCAACGAAGAAGGTGAAGCGGAGCTAGTTGATAGATTAAACTTTCGTCGGCAAAACTCCGAACACATCTTCCTTTTTTAAGAATGACTTCAGTGCCGTTCTTTGTTCTTTTCTCAAAGAAAAGCTTAACTCCAAGTCTTCCAGAGTCGTGGCCAAAGCCGATTCGAAAGACGGCTGTTCGCCAGCTTCTTTGTTTACGAGTAGCACGCGGAGCCGCATCAACTCTGCCGTCCTTATGTTAAGCCCGCCCACCGACTCTATACACAATGTGATTGGCCTGACAAGAGTTTGGTTTTTCCAGTTCGCAAGCCAACGGAGAGTTTCTAGATGCCCTGGCTGCAAATTAGATTTGCTGCCGCCAGGTTGCATCTAGATTTCTAGGCTAAACATTTCTATGCCTTTTTGAAAACAATACAGATATGTATTCTGTTAAGCCACATCAACAGTTTTTCCACTTTTTTTTCACAGATTTGGTCTGTTTGGTTTCATCCAGTAGTGGTTCCTGGCCATACATTTATGTAGGGCAGATTCTGGGTCTTAGCGCTAGATAACCATTTTTTAAACTTTATACTCTAATCGCTGAACACATCAGACACACTTTTGACAGAATTCTAATGTCCTTGCATTATTCAGCCTGAGGGTGACGCTCTAATGATGATTGACAGACTGTATTACGCGCGACAAACGCATTTGAAGGCCATTTTAGGAATTGCCTTAATGTAGTATTTATTGCGTCCAAATGTTGTTTTAGAATATTACAAGTTGTGGAGGAATTCCAGTGAGGAAAACAAAGTCATGTCTATTCTCAGAACAAGCATAAACACAACAGAACTACTGTATATACAATCGATTCACATGAGCATGTTTAAATGTAAAGGGTTTATAATCTCATTAATTTGATATGCTACTCCATATAGGAAGAGCAAACATGACAACTAGTCACTGACCTGATGCGGACTGATATCGTCTTGGTCTGGAGGTTTACGTGAGGTAACGTCGCATGAAAATGCGCTGGTTCGGCTCCGATCTGTTACAGAGTTCACAATTTATAGTCTGTAGCTTGCATGGATTACAGAGTTTTTCCTTTAGCATAGCATTACTTTCCTTATTTGGCGATAGACGCTTCAAGCAGACAGCATTAATTCCTCATTTGGCCATAAAAGCTCATCTAACCCCATTGGATTCCTGTCACCTTATAGATAAATGTATCTTTAGGCCATTTATTTCCGGGGTACTTTTCGGCGTATTCATGACCATGTGGAATTTCTATGTGGATGCTGGACTTGCCTAATTTCCGTCCAGTGAAGAATCCATCACAGTGCTGAAACAAACAAGAGAAATACTTGTAGAATAAAACATCAGACTGCGCAAGGTCTAACAGTAGAAAGGTTTGGAAGTATTCTGTCATGAGGGCTTGAGTTGGACAAGACATTGAGTTACCATCAGATCCCTTACCTTTGCAATGAAGCTTGGGACTCATGTGGAATCTGCAAACTGACACTTTCACCTATCATGTGTCAAGGGAAGAGAAGCCGTTTATCAGAATAGGCATCCTCTCTGTGGTCAGCAGTCCCTCTGGGTTTCTTAGCCCCTGTAACTGTAAAGGGTAAGGCTTTGATCAGAGAACTGGCCAATGATCAGTGTGATTGGGATTCTCTCATACCAGTGGAAAGAGAAGATCAGTGGAGAACATAGCTTGATTCAGTTTTGAAGCTTGAGCAGATACAGATTGAAAGACTGTACCTTCCTGTTTCTCTGTGTTCTAATCTACACAATACAAGGAACTGGAGACGCATCTACCATGGCCATATTAGCTGTAGCTTACCTTAGAGCAGTCGACTCGGAGGAATGCAGTAACGTTGGATTTCTCCTGGGTAAACCCAAGTTAACCCCTACTTTTCTGACTGTTCTACATCTTGAACTTTGTTCCACGGTTTTGGCTGTTGAAATGGACTTGCTAACCATTGAAATGGACATTGAACTCCACACAGACAGTAGATTTGTCCTAGGTGACATTTACAACACAAGCAGAAGGTTTTATGTGTGTGTTGCCAATAGAGTTGCTCAGATCAGAAGGTCTACTCACCCAAATCAGTGGCACTTCGTCATCAGTTGAAACATGTTAGGAAAGAGAAACACCCCATCATCATTCCCAAAAACAACCACATCGCTATTCTACTTGTCAGACACTTTCACTAGCAAGTTGCACAGCAGGGTAGACATTTCACAGAAGGTGCCCTCCGGTCAGCTGGACTGTGGATAATTGGGAGCAAAAGACTAGTGTCAAGTGTCATACATCACTAAGTGATCTGTAAAAGACTCAGGGGAAGGCTGGAGGAGCAAAAAACATTCAACTTACCTTCTGATTGAGTTAACCCAGATCCATCAACCTCATTGGGGACATGGCTGAATTCCGTCAACCTCTCATCAACTTCATTGGGGACATGGCTGGACTCCTCCACTGGGACATGGCTGGATGCAGTCAACGTACCATCAACCTCATTGGGGACATGGCTGGACTCCTCCACCGGGACATGGCTGGACTCCTCCACTGGGACATGGCTGAATGCATTCAACCTCTCATCAACCTCATTGGGGACATGGCTGGACTCCTCCACCGGGACATGGCTGGACTCCTCCACTGGGACATGGCTGAATTCCGTCAACCTCTCATCAACCTCATTGGGGACATGGCTGGACTCCTCCACCGGGACATGGCTGGACTCCTCCACTGGGACATGGCTGAATGCATTCAACCTCCCATCAACCACATTGGGGACATGGCTGGACGCATTCAACCTCACATCAACCTTATTGGAGACATGGCTGGACTCCGTCAATCTCCCATCAACCTTATTGGAGACATGGCTGGACTCCTCCACTGGGACATGGCTGGACTCTGTCAATCTCCCATCAACCTCATTGGGGACAGGGCTGGACTCCTCCGCTGGGACATGGCTGGACGCTGTCAAGTCTAGCATGTTGGCGTTGATGTGTTTGGTCCGTGGAACATCTACTCTCGATGAACCTGGGGAGGTCTTGCAGAGAGTAAGCGATGGGCATTCGAGGCATTTCGAGGTGACTGAGTCGCTGTCCTCGTCGAGCTTTATAAATGCATTGAGAAGATTCATTGCTGTCCGAGGGCCCATCGGACTACTCAGATCTGACTGTGGAACTAACTTTACTGGAGCCTGCAAAGAGCTCAAGATAACTGCAGAGTATACAGAGTTGAAAGGCTATCTACAGGATCAACTGTACTTGGGTCTTCAATTCTCCCCTTCTCTTCTTTACGCAGGGGTTGCACTGAGATTTTTAGAGATTTTTGCTTCTCAAGACAGACTCCACAAGGCTGTCTCATGAGGTCCTAGTTATGCTCATGTCGGAAGGCATGGCCAATATGAACGGCTCATCTGACCCGGGCATGCCAAGCATTCTCTCACCTGCTACACTTCTAACTCAAAAGTTAGAGACAGTGTCCGCACCAAAAGTTGAGTATGATCTTAAAGACCTCTACAGTAAGAAGTGAAGACAAGCTCAAAGCCTTGCTGATGCCTTCCTTCATACAGAATCTCTCCAGATCCTTCAGATTCCCAGCTCCATGTTGGTGCATCTTCTTTTCAGTTCACCCCACTCATTTTCTGTAGGGTCTTCTCAGATCATGGGACTGGGATGGCCATGGGAGAAGCTTCATTTTGTGCGCAGTGACAAAGTGTTGATTTTGATGTTTGTTTTTTGGATCATCGTCCTTTTAGAAGATCCAACCATATGATTTCTAGCAGGGACAGTCCGGTGGTTGATTTTTTTAATCTGATAGAATCCATGACACCATGTATCTTAACAAGATGTCCAGGACCTCCATCAGAAAAATAGGCCCACAACATTAAAGATCCAGCGGTATATTTAACTGTGGACATGGGGTACTTTTTAATCCCTGTTTGCACCAAACCCATCTGGTGAGTTCGTTGCCAAAAAGCTATTTTTTTTTCCATCTGACCATATAATCCAGACCCTTTTGAAGCTCCAGTCATGTCTGACATCTGAATATGCTGGGTTTTGTTTTTCTTGAATGCCTCCTAAACAACCTGTGGTGATGAAGGTGCACTTTTAAATATTGTTTAAGGAATTCTTTTTCTCCTAGAAACCAAATTAAGTTGAAACCGCTTTGAACATTTTGAGAATCACAATAGTGATTTTTCAACCAACCAATGAGTGCATGGGAATGTTAACGAGCGGGTCCTCTGTCACTAATTTCACTTTAACAAGAAACCCAGGTGATGTTAATCTGAGTTATTTTAAAAGTCCTGGCTTGAAGCCTGTGATAGAAAGCATAGCTAGATTGGTTGTTGTTTAATCTGTGATAAAGATGGCAGTTTCAACCTTTATGATTTTGTTATTTTTGTATCATCAACTGGTGCTCAATGGTAAAGTTTTTTGCACCTTAGTGTAATGTTTCAAATATGTTAAGTACATATGTAACATTTTCTCTTTTTAACTTCACATCTTGTTTTCAGGATTTGCTTCTCCAGTTGGGCGTCAGTTACACCAGACTGGTATTGAGCAAGTACGCTTTGAGAGCAAAGGTTTGTAACTCTTATGTGGTTGTGAACATTGTCTCTTTTTCACACTATGCATAGTTAACTTTAGTGAGGCCTGATGACTTCCTGTATTAAAGTTATTAATGCTTTTTGTTTTACAGGTGGCCCTTTGTCTTTGGTGAACAAAAATCAAACACGGCCAGTGGTAGTGAAGTGTAATATGGCTGTTGTGCTGTCTTTGAAGAATGGATCTGGGCTAACGGTCCAAAAAGGTGAGTTTCTGCTGCTGCTGTGAGGTTGATGCTGACCATGAGGAAAGATAACTGCCACTTTTTTTCCTTCTCTGCACTCATTCTTTAGGCATTGATGGGAACTTGACGGAATCCAGCTCTCTCCCTGCCGAGGTTTCTGGGAAGTTGGTGGAGTCCAGCCATGTCCCCAATGAGGTTGGTGGAGTCCAGCCATGTCCCCAATGAGGTTGGTGGAGTCCAGCCATGTCCCCAATGAGGTTGGTGGAGTCCAGCCATGTCCCCAATGAGGTTGGTGGAGTCCAGCCATGTCCCCAATGAGGTTGGTGGAGTCCAGCCATGTCCCCAATGAGGTTGGTGGAGTCCAGCCATGTCCCCAATGAGGTTGGTGGAGTCCAGCCATGTCCCCAATGAGGTTGGTGGAGTCCAGCCATGTCCCCAATGAGGTTGGTGGAGTCCAGCCATGTCCCCAATGAGGTTGGTGGAGTCCAGCCATGTCCCCAATGAGGTTGGTGGAGTCCAGCCATGTCCCCAATGAGGTTGGTGGAGTCCAGCCATGTCCCCAATGAGGTTGGTGGAGTCCAGCCATGTCCCCAATGAGGTTGGTGGAGTCCAGCCATGTCCCCAATGAGGTTGGTGGAGTCCAGCCATGTCCCCAATGAGGTTGGTGGAGTCCAGCCATGTCCCCAATGAGGTTGGTGGAGTCCAGCCATGTCCCCAATGAGGTTGGTGGAGTCCAGCCATGTCCCCAATGAGGTTGGTGGAGTCCAGCCATGTCCCCAATGAGGTTGGTGGAGTCCAGCCATGTCCCCAATGAGGTTGGTGGAGTCCAGCCATGTCCCCAATGAGGTTGGTGGAGTCCAGCCATGTCCCCAATGAGGTTGGTGGAGTCCAGCCATGTCCCCAATGAGGTTGGTGGAGTCCAGCCATGTCCCCAATGAGGTTGGTGGTACGTTGAATGCATCCAGCCATGTCCCCAATGAGGTTGCTGGGACGTTGAATGCATCCAGCCATGTCCCCAATGAGGTTGCTGGGAGGTTGAATGCATCCAGCCATGTCCCCAATGAGGTTGCTGGGAGGTTGAATGCATCCAGCCATGTCCCCAATGAGGTTGATGGTACGTTGACCGTGTGCAGCCATGTCCCCAATGAGGTTGGAGTCCAGCCATGTCCCCAATGAGGTTGATGGAGTCCAGCCATGTCCCCGTGGAGGAGTCCAGCCATGTTCACAATGAGGTTGGTGATACGTTGGCCATGTCCCAGCGGAGGAGTCCAGCCATGTCCCCAATGAAGTTGATGGGAGGTTGAATGCATCCAGCCATGTCCCCAATGAGGTTGAATGCATCCAGCCATGTCCCCAATGAGGTTGATGGTACACTGACCGTGTCCAGCCATGTCCCAGCTGAGGTTGATGGGAGGTTGAATGCATCCAGCCATGTCCCTAATGAGGTTGATTGTACGTTGACTGCGTCCAGCCACGTTCCCAATGAGGTTGATGGTACGTTGACCGTGTGCAGCCATGTCCCCAATGAGGTTGGAGTCCAGCCATGTCCCCAATGAGGTTGATGGAGTCCAGCCATGTCCCCGTGGAGGAGTCCAGCCATGTTCACAATGAGGTTGGTGATACGTTGGCCATGTCCCAGCGGAGGAGTCCAGCCATGTCCCCAATGAAGTTGATGGGAGGTTGAATGCATCCAGCCATGTCCCCAATGAGGTTGAATGCATCCAGCCATGTCCCCAATGAGGTTGATGGTACACTGACCGTGTCCAGCCATGTCCCAGCTGAGGTTGATGGGAGGTTGAATGCATCCAGCCATGTCCCTAATGAGGTTGATTGTACGTTGACTGCGTCCAGCCACGTTCCCAATGAGGTTGATGGTACGTTGATCGTGTCCAGCCATGTCCCAGCTGAGGTTGATGGTGTCCAGCCATGTCCCAGTGGCGGAGTCCAGCAATGTCCCCAATGAGGTTGATGGGAAGTCGACGAAGTCCTGCCATGTCCCAGCAGTGGTTGACGGGAAGATGACACTGTGCTTATGCTCTAAAGTCTCTCAGAACTGTTCATCTCTACATCTGCCACTTTCAGATTTTTAGTCAATAAAACCAGTTGTCTTTTCTGTCAGTTGTCTTTTTTTTTTTTTTAAATATATATTTGTTTGTCATATTTGGATGTGCTTCAATTTATTCTTTAGATGAAACACCCACCAACCTTCAGTAATTTGAGTATTACGCAGTCGCTGTGATCTGTTTGTCTTGAAAATGAATGTCTTTGCTTGGACATGCTTAACTAGCTTGCACACGCCTGCATAAATATACCTTTGATTGCATTGTTGAGAATTGACAGTTCTTCCGACTATGTGTATTTGTTCAGATATTCAGTAGCAGTGAGCACGTGAAGTTTTCACTGTCAGTGGTTCCTGATCTGTTCAAATAAGAGTCGGGACGATGTTCTTTTGGTTTACGGAGCAATATGAATTACCAAACTCTCTGAACAGACCTTTTTGGAAAATGGCCAATCAAAAACTAACCCAGAGTTAATCTATAGAGTAGCCAAACAGTGCTTATTCCTGAGTTTACATAGGACTCAAAACACTACAGTTCCCTTTACGTGCCTTTGAATGCAAAATTCTGAAGGTTCACTATTTCTACACTGTCCAATAATCCAAATGTTTTTCTTATACAAAGGATACACTTTTTGGGTTACAGATGCCAGAAATGGTGCTTGTCTCTTCTGTGTTTGTTGCAAAGATATATAATTATGATAACCATTTAAATACAATAACTATCTAAATGTTAACATGTTTTTTTTTATTTTAGTTATATAAGCTATATGATCTGAAGTAACTAGCTATTTGAGTAGTTTTTTTTTTTCCATTGGGTACTTTTTTTTTTAAACAAGTAACTATTCAGACAAGTACTTAGAGTAAATATTTCTATAAGTACTTTTACTTGAGTACAGTTTTTGGATACTCTACCCGCCTCTGCATATTACTAACTTCTGACACCATGTAATGTATTGTTTACAGGGGAACGCATGTGGTTGAGTTTATCTGGCTTTTACTCATGTCTGCCTATAATGAAGAAGGTGACGGAATAGCACCTCATAGCGTTCACTCCATTACATTACATGACAAAGATCATTTAAGCAAAATGACTTAACATATTAATTCCTGTTTTCAAAAAACAAAAAAACAAGTGCAATAGGTGAGGTGGGAAATGCTAACTTTAGCCTGCTAGTCAAGTCACCTTAATTTATATAGCGCTTCTTACAACACAGATTGTTTCAAAGCAGCTTTACAGTGTTAACAGGAAAATAATGCAACAGATTTTGATTCGGCTGTACAGCTGCTCTGGAGAAAACAGTAATGTCATCGTCAAGCTCAGTAAAGAGATGTGTTTTTAGTATAGATTTAAAACGGGTAGAGTGTGTCTGCTTCCCGAACAATGCTAGGAAGAATGTTCCAGAGTTTAAGTTCTAAATAGGAAAAGGATCGACCGCCTGCAGTTGATTTGGATATTCTCGGTATGATCAACTGGCCAGAGTCTAGAGAGCGCAGTAGACGTGATGGAGTATAATATGTTAAGAGCTCGCTCAAATATTGGGGAGCTAAACCATTTAGTGCTTTGTAAGTAATTATCAAGATTTTAAAACGTATACGATTTTTAATAGGGAGCCGGTGTAGTGTTTACAGAACCGGGCTAATATGGTCACACTTCCTGGTTCTAGTAATTGAGCTAGCATTGAAAGCGTTCGATCCCACTCTCCCTGTAAGTCGCCTCCAAACACATGGACGCACAGACCAGAAGACGACCAAAGACAACGTTATTGGATTACATTATGCATCATTCACAGGTGAGAAAGGTTTACAGTGAATAATAGTACTACAATAACGAACGTTTGCCTGCCACTCACGCATATGATGTCTGCGTGAACAGGCTGCGCAGTGGTATGCTGACTGACAGGGAACACACATTATCATTTCATTCAGACTGAATGCAATGATTGAACGAACATTTTATGGTCCTACGCCTTCCACAGACAATATATATATTTATAGAAATAAATTTAGACCGCTTAACATATCTGTCACACCCTCAGCACCAGACCTCTAAGCTCCACCCACTATTTCACAATCAATTGAGTCTGGATCAGCAGGTAATTTCATCTCCCTTGGCCTGCCCCGCAAGCTCTATCTCCAGAAGAGACCCTTCTCACAAGTTCTAAACATCCACTTGATTTTGGGAAAACCGCTGAGGCGTGGTTACATTAAACACTGCACCCCCACTGTGAAGCTCTGCATCAATTCATTCATTAATTAATTTCTTACATTTATATAGTGCTTTTATAGGCATTCAAAGCGCTTTACATAGAAGGGGGGAATCTCCTCTACCACACCAATGTGCAGCACCACCTGGATGATGCGACGGCAGCCATTTTGCGCCAGAACGCCCACCACCCACCAGCTGATTGGTGGAGAGGAGACCGAGTGATGAAGCCAATCGTATACAGTGAGGGAAATAAGTATTTGAACACCCTGCTATTTTGCAAGTTCTCCCACTTGGAAATCATGGAGGGGTCTGAAAGTGTCATCGTAGGTGCATGTCCACTGTGAGAGACATAATCTAAAAAAACCTATATATATATGGGGATGATTAGGAGGCCATAATGGACAGGGGCCAATGGGCAAATTTGGCCAGGATGCCGGGGTTACACCCCTACTCTTTATCAAAGGACATCCTGGGATTTTTAATGACCACAGAGCGTCAGGACCTCGGTTTAACATTTCATCTGAAGGATGGTGCTCTTTGACAGTATGGTGTCCCCATCACTATACTGGGGTGTTAGGACCCACACAGACCACAGGGTGAGCACCCCCTGCTGGTCTCACTAACACCTCTACCAGCAGCAACCTAGTTTTCCCAGTTGGTCTCCCATCCAGGTATTGACCAGACTCAGCCCTGCTTAGCTTCAGTGGGCAACCAGTCTTGGGCTACAGGGTGATATGGCTGCTGGCATCAGATGCATATATCAGGAAGATATTTCATTCATGGTGCTGGAGGGTTCTACCGCTGACGTCATCCTGGGACGCCCGTGGAAGCTACAACATTCTCCTTCCGTTTGGCTGGAAAAGTGGTGAGTTTCAACATTGGAGTGAGAACTGTTTTGAGAAAACCATCAATCAATCCATCAACAGAAGAACCTCTTTTTCAGAATCCACTGCAATCAACTGCACTACCATTGAGAGTCCAGAAACTTCAAATCAACAGGAGATCCCCCTCGAGTTCTTGACGTTTCAAGATGTTTTCAGCAAGCAGTCAGTGACCAAGTAACCACCACACCGGCCATAGGATTGTGCTATCAACCTGTGGCCCTGCATTGATTTCCATACTCTACTCAGACCATTAAGTACCATTACCCTTTTCCTCTGGTCCCAGCAGCCCTGAAGCAGTTAAGTGGCGCTCGCGTTTTCACCAAGTTGGACCTGCGGAGCGCCTATAACCTCATTCGGATACGTGAGGGTGACGAGGGGAAACTTGCCTTTGTTACACCATGGGGCCACTACGAATACTTTGTGATACTGTCCATCTCACCCTCTGTATTCCTGGGATTCATGAACGAGTGAAACTGCATCAAATGTCTATGTTTTGTTGGCAATCAGCGCATAAATGATAATTTAAAAATAAATGTGCAAATAATATTATTATTATGTTATAATAGCTGAGGAGTCCAGCCATGGTTTTACCCTTAAGAAACTTTCATTTATGCTGTCATGTAAAATTAAAAAAAATTAAACAAATTGCTAATTACAACATTGAAATAAAAATGTAAAGCCTGTACAGATACTAGAACAGTACATATCATTCACCTACTATTACTTTTATGTCGTTTTGGTTGCTTGGCTTTTTCTTTATAAAGGTTCAGAACATTTCAATTGCGTACAGATGTGAATTGTACTTTCTGTGATTCACAACCAGAAACTCTTTTTTGGCGTTGTGGTCATTCAAGAAAACTCTGGCAAGATATTTGCCAGTTCAATGTAAACTTAATATAAAAAGACTTTGAGATGTGGATGTTTTGTTTGGGTTTTTCACTTTTGAGAAGATGTTTATTTTCTTTGTAATATAATTATTTTGCTTGCAAAATATTTTATCCACAAATGTAAGACGATAAAAGTTATTCAAAAAGATATTAAGATTTATATTAAATCTTTATCCACCTCCTGGAACAATAAAGCAAATGTTACATACTGTATAATCTTTATTTACTCTTTATTATTTATTTATTTTTTGGATTAAAATTGTATGTAATGTTTGACCATCCCTGAACCCCTGGCTTTTCCTCTTGGCTTATGGTTTACTCACTTTTGTGTTCTCGAAGCAATTGTTAAATACATTATGATATATTTTGAGTATCGATATATATCCGCCCTTTTCAATGAACCCAAAATCGTGCAATAATCTTAATTTAATACAGATATTTTAATCAAATCTGCAAATTCATTTGAAAAACCAAATTAGCCAGAGATCATTTATCACGGTTTGAAGATCTAGCATCTTTCAAATCATATCAGATGTATTAAGCAAGGTACGAAGAATCGACCCCTGGACTGGTTAAATTGAAAATCATATAATCTGACATGTTTATAAAGATACTGCCCATTTTTATCCTAGAACCCAAATTATGTTGAAACCAATATTGATTTTTCAACCAACCAATGAGTGCATGGGAATGTTAACGAGCAGGTCCTAATTTATAACTAATTTCACTTTAACAAGAAACCCAGGTGATTGAAATCTCTATCATTTCAAAAGGCCTGGCCTGAAGCCTGTTTTAGAAAGCATAGCTGGATTGGTTGTTGTTTAATCTGTGATCAAGATGGCAGTTTCAACCGTTGTGTTTTTGTTCTATTTGTGTCACCAATTGGTGCTCAATGGTAAAGTTGTTTGCACCTTAGTGTAATGTTTCAACTATGTTACATATGCAAGTTCTCGCTTTTTTAACATTACATATTGTTTTCAGGATTTGCTTCTCCAATTGGGCGTCAGTTACACCAGACTGGTATTGAGCAAGCACGCCTGGAAAGCAAAGGTTTGTAACTCTTATGTGGTTGTGATCCTTATGCCTTTTTGTTTACACTATGCATAGTTAACTTTAATGAGGCCTGATGACTTCCTGTATTAAAGTTATGAGTGACATTATTTTTCTTTCAGGCCCCTTGTCTTTTTCTTGTGTGAACAAACAAAATGAAACCGAGCCAGTGGTAGCAGAATGTAATATGGCTGTTGTGCTGTCTTTGCAGAATGCATCTGGATTAACTGTTGAAAAAGGTGAATTTGTGCTGATGTTATGAGGCTGACCTTGATCATGAGGAAAGATAACAGCAGTTTTATTTAATTTTTTTAAATTGCACCAATTCTCTTTAGTCATTGATGGGAGGTTGACTGAATCCAGCCCTTTGACATATGAAGAGTCCAGCCGTGTCCCCACTGAGGTTGATGGGAAGATGACCGAATCCAGCAATGTCCCAGCTGAGGAATCCAGCCCTGTGCCAACTGAGGTTGATGGGAACTTTACTGTATCCAGCAATGTCCCAGCTGAGGAGTCTAATGTGCTCGTAGAGGAGTCCAGCCCTGTGCCAGCTGATGTTCATGGGAACTTGATGGAATCCAATGTCCCAGCTGAGGAGTCCAGCCATGTGCCAGCTGTGGAATCCAGCCCTGTGCCAACTGAGGTTGATGGGAACTTGACAGAATCCAGCAATGTACCAGCTGAGTCCAGCCCTGTGCCAACTGAGGTTGATGGGAACTTGACAGAACCCAGCAATGTGCCAGCTATGGAATCCAGCCCTGTGCCAACTGGGGTTGATGGGAACTTGACAGAACCCAGCAATGTCCCAGCTGAGGAGTCCAGCCCTGTGCCAACTGAGGTTCATGGGAAGTTGCCAGAACCCAGCAATGTCCCAGCTGAGGAGTCCAGCCCTGTGCCAACTGAGGTTGATGGGAAGTTGACAGAAACCAGCAATGTCCCAGCTGAGTCCAACCCTGTGCCATCCAGCCCTGTGCCAACTGAGGTTGATGGGAACTTGACAGAATCTAGCAGTGTCCCAGCTGAGGAGTCCAGCCCTGTGCCAGCTGAGGTTGAAGGGAACTTGACAGAACCCAGCAATGTCCCAGCTGAGTCCAGCCCTGTGCCAGCTGTGGAATCCAGCCCTGTACCAACTGAGGTTGATGGGAACTTGACAGAACCCAGCAATGTCCCAGCTGAGTCCAGCCCTGTGCCAGCTGTGGAATCCAGCCCTGTGCCAACTGAGGTTGATGGGAACTTGACAGAACCCAGCAATGTCCCAGCTGAGGAGTCCAGCCCTGTGCCAACTGAGGTTGATGGGAAGTTGACTGAATCCAGCAATGTACCAGCTGAGTCCAGCCCTGTGCCAGCTGAGGTTGAAGGGAACTTGACAGAACCCAGCAATGTCCCAGCTGAGTCCAGCCCTGTGCCAGCTGTGGAATCCAGCCCTGTGCCAACTGAGGTTGACAGGAACTTGTCAGAATCCAGCCCTGTGCCAGCTGAGGCTGATGGGAAGTTGACAGAATCCAGCCATGTCCCCACTGAGGCTGACGGGAAGTTGAAAGAATCCAGCCCTGTCCCAGCTGAGGAGTCCAGCCCTGTGCCAACTGAGGTTGATGGGAAGTTGACTGAATCCAGCAATGTCCCAGCTGAGGAGTCCAGCCCTGTGCCAACTGAGGTTGATGGGAAGTTTACTGAATCCAGCAATGTCCCAGCTGAGGAGTCCAGCCCTGTGCCAGCTGAGGTTGAAGGGAACTTGACAGAACCCAGCAATGTCCCAGCTGAGTCCAGCCCTGTGCCAGCTGTGGAATCCAGCCCTGTGCCAACTGAGGTTGATGGGAACTTGACAGAACCCAGCAATGTCCCAGCTGAGGAGTCCAGCCCTGTGCCAACTGAGGTTGATGGGAAGTTGACTGAATCCAGCAATGTACCAGCTGAGTCCAGCCCTGTGCCAGCTGTGGAATCCAGCCCTGTGCCAACTGAGGTTGATGGGAAGTTGACAGAACCCAGCAATGTCCCAGCTGAGGAGTCCAGCCCTGTGCCAACTGAGGTTGATGGGAAGTTGACAGAACCCAGCAATGTCCCAGCTGAGGAGTCCAGCCCTGTGCCAGCTGAGGCTGACGGGAAGTTGACAGAATCCAGCAATGTCCCAGCTGAGTCCAGCCCTGTGCCAGCTGTTCATGGGAACTTGACGGAATCCAATGTCCCAGCTGAGGTTGACAGGAACTTGTCAGAATCCAGCCCTGTGCCAGCTGAGGCTGATGGGAAGTTGACAGAATCCAGCCATGTCCCCACTGAGGCTGACGGGAAGTTGAAAGAATCCAGCCCTGTCCCAGCTGAGGAGTCCAGCCCTGTGCCAACTGAGGTTGATGGGAAGTTTACTGAATCCAGCAATGTACCAGCTGAGGAGTCCAGCCCTGTGCCAACTGAGGTTGATGGGAACTTGACAGAATCTAGCAGTGTCCCAGCTGAGGAGTCCAGCCCTGTGCCAGCTGAGGTTGAAGGGAACTTGACAGAATCTAGCAGTGTCCCATCTGAGGAGTCCAGCCCTGTGCCAACTGAGGTTGATGGGAACTTGACAGAACCCAGCAATGTCCCAGCTAAGTCCAGCCCTGTGCCAGCTGTGGAATCCAGCCCTGTGCCAACTGAGGTTGATGGGAACTTGACCGAACCCAGCAATGTACCAGCTGAGGAGTCCTGCCCTGTGCCAACTGAGGTTGATGGGAAGTTGACAGAATCAAGCCTTGTGCCAGCTGAGGAGTCCAGCCCTGTGCCAGCTGAGGCTGACAGGAAGTTGACAGAATCCAGCCATGTCAACCTCAGTGGTGACAGGAAGTTGACAGAATCCAGCAATGTCCCAGCTGAGGAGTCCAGCCATGTGCCAGCTGAGGCTGACGGGAAGTTGACAGAATCCAGCCATGTCACCACTGAGGTTGACAGGAAGTTGACAGAACCCAGCAATGTCCCAGCTGAGGAGTCCAGCCCTCTGCCAGCTGAGGCTGACGGGAAGTTGACAGAATCCAGCAATGTCCCAGCTGAGGAGTCCAGCCCTCTGCCAGCTGAGGCTAATGGGAAGTTGACAGAATCCAGCCATGTCCCCACTGAGGCTGACGGGAAGTTGAAAGAATCCAGCCCTGTGCCAGCTGAGGCAGACGGGAAGTTGACAGAATCCAGCAATGTCCCTGCTGAGAAATCCAGCAATGTCCCAGCTGAGGAGTCCAGCCATGTCCCAGCTGAGGCTGACGAGAAGTTGACAGAATCCAGCAATGTCCCGGCTGAGGAGTCCAGCCATGTGCCCACTGAGCTTGATGGGAAGTCGACAGAATCCAGCAATGTCCCAGCTGAGGAGTCCAGCCATGTCCCAGCTGAGGCTGACAGGAAGTTGAACGAATCCAGCCCTGTCCCAGCTGAGGAGTCCAACCATGTGCCCACTGAGGTTGATGGGAAGTTGACAGAATCCAGCAATGTCCCAGCTGAGGCTAACGGGAAGTTGACAGAATCCAGCAATGTCCCAGCTGAGGCTGACGGGAAGTTGAACGAATCCAGCAGTGTCCCAGCTGAGGAGTCCAGCCATGTGCCTACTGAGGTTGAAGTGAAGTTGACAGAATCCAGCCCTGTGCCAGCTGAGGCTGACAGGAAGTTGACAAAATCCAGCAATGTCCCTGCTGAGGCTGATGGGAAGTTGACAGAATCCAGCAATGTCCCAGCTGAGGAGTCCAGCCATGTGCCAGCTGAGGCTGACGGGAAGTTGAATGAATCCAGCAATGTCCCAGCTGAGGCTGACGGGAAGTTGAACAAATCCAGCAATGTCCCCGCTGCGGAATCCAACCATGTGCCCACTGAGGTTGATGGGAAGTTGACAGAATCCAGCAATGTTCCAGCTGAGGAGTCCAACCATGTGCCCACTGAGGCTGACGGGAAGTTGACAGAATCCAGCAATGTCCCAGCTGAGGCCAACGGGAAGTTGACAGAATCCAGCAATGTCCCAGCTGAGGTTGATGGGAAGTTGACAGAATCTAGCCATGTCCCCACTGAGGCTGACAGGAAGTTGAACGAATCCAGCAATGTCCCCGCTGAGGAATCCAACCATGTGCCCACTGAGGTTGATGGGAAGTCGACAGAATCCAGCAATGTCCCAGCTGAGGAGTCCAGCCCTGTGCCAGCTGAGGCTGATGGGAAGTTGAACGAATCCAGCAATGTGCCTCCTGAGGTTGAAGTGAAGTTGACAGAATCCCGCCCTGTGCCAGCTGAGGCTGACGGGAAGTTGAACGAATCCAGCAGTGTCCCAGCTGAGGAGTCCAGCCATGTGCCTACTGAGGTTGAAGTGAAGTTGACAGAATCCCGCCCTGTGCCAGCTGAGGCTGACGGGAAGTTGAACGAATCCAGCAGTGTCCCAGCTGAGGAGTCCAGCCATGTGCCTAATGAGGTTGAAGTGAAGTTGACAGAATCCAGCCCTGTGCCAGCTGAGGCTGACGGGAAGTTGAACGAATCCAGCAGTGTCCCAGCTGAGGAGTCCAGCCATGTGCCTACTGAGGTTGAAGTGAAGTTAACAGAATCCAGCCCTGTGCCAGCTGAGACTGACGGGAAGTTGACAGAATCCAGCAATGTCCCAGCTGAGGAGTCCAGCCATGTGCCAGCTGAGGCTAACGGGAAGTTGACAGAATCCAGCAATGTCCCAGCTGAGGAGTCCAGCCATGTGCCAGCTGAGGCTAACGGGAAGTTGACAGAATCCAGCAATGTCCCAGCTGAGGAGTCCAGCCCTGTGCCAGCTGAGGCTGATGGGAAGTTGACAGAATCCAGCAATGTCCCAGCTGAGGAGTCCAGCCATGTGCCAGCTGAGGCTAACGGGAAGTTGACAGAATCCAGCAATGTCCCAGCTGAGGAGTCCAGCCATGTGCCAGCTGAGGCTAACGGGAAGTTGACAGAATCCAGCAATGTCCCAGCTGAGGAGTCCAGCCCTGTGCCAGCTGAGGCTGACGGGAAGTTGACAGAATCCAGCAATGTCCCAGCTGAGGAGTCCAGCCATGTGCCCACTGAGGCTGATGGGAAGTTGACAGAATCCAGCCCTGTGCCAGCTGAGGCTGACGGGAAGTTGAACGAATCCAGCAGTGTCCCAGCTGAGGAGTCCAGCCATGTGCCTACTGAGGTTGATGGGAAGTTGACAGAATCCAGCAGTGTCCCAGCTGAGGAGTCCAGCCATGTGCCTACTGAGGTTGATGGGAAGTTGACAGAATCCAGCAATGTCCCAGCTGAGGAGTCCAGCCATGTGCCAGCTGAGGCTGACGGGAAGTTGAATGAATCCAGCAATGTCCCAGCTGAGGCTGACGGGAAGTTGAACAAATCCAGCAATGTCCCCGCTGCGGAATCCAACCATGTGCCCACTGAGGTTGATGGGAAGTTGACAGAATCCAGCAATGTTCCAGCTGAGGAGTCCAACCATGTGCCCACTGAGGCTGACGGAAAGTTGACAGAATCCAGCAATGTCCCAGCTGAGGAGTCCAGCCATGTGCCAGCTGAGGCTAACGGGAAGTTGAACGAATCCAGCAATGTCCCCGCTGAGGAATCCAACCATGTGCCCACTGAGGTTGATGGGAAGTCGACAGAATCCAGCAATGTCCCAGCTGAGGAGTCCAGCCCTGTGCCAGCTGAGGCTGACGGGAAGTTGAACGAATCCAGCAATGTCCCAGCTGAGGAGTCCAGCCATGTGCCAGCTGAGGCTAACGGGAAGTTGACAGAATCCAGCAATGTCCCAGCTGAGGAGTCCAGCCCTGTGCCAGCTGAGGCTGACGGGAAGTTGACAGAATCCAGCAATGTCCCAGCTGAGGAGTCCAGCCATGTGCCCACTGAGGCTGATGGGAAGTTGACAGAATCCAGCCCTGTGCCAGCTGAGGCTGACGGGAAGTTGAACGAATCCAGCAATGTCCCAGCTGAGGAGTCCAGCCATGTGCCAGCTGAGGCTAACGGGAAGTTGACAGAATCCAGCAATGTCCCAGCTGAGGAGTCCAGCCCTGTGCCAGCTGAGGCTGACGGGAAGTTGACAGAATCCAGCAATGTCCCAGCTGAGGAGTCCAGCCATGTGCCCACTGAGGCTGACGGGAAGTTGAACGAATCCAGCAGTGTCCCAGCTGAGGAGTCCAGCCATGTGCCTACTGAGGTTGATGGGAAGTTGACAGAATCCAGCAGTGTCCCAGCTGAGGAGTCCAGCCATGTGCCTACTGAGGTTGATGGGAAGTTGACAGAATCCAGCAGTGTCCCAGCTGAGGAGTCCAGCCATGTGCCTACTGAGGTTGATGGGAAGTTGACAGAATCCAGCAATGTCCCAGCTGAGGAGTCCAGCCATGTGCCAGCTGAGGCTGACGGGAAGTTGAATGAATCCAGCAATGTCCCAGCTGAGGCTGACGGGAAGTTGAACAAATCCAGCAATGTCCCCGCTGCGGAATCCAACCATGTGCCCACTGAGGTTGATGGGAAGTTGACAGAATCCAGCAATGTTCCAGCTGAGGAGTCCAACCATGTGCCCACTGAGGCTGACGGAAAGTTGACAGAATCCAGCAATGTCCCCGCTGAGGAATCCAACCATGTGCCCACTGAGGTTGATGGGAAGTCGACAGAATCCAGCAATGTCCCAGCTGAGGAGTCCAGCCCTGTGCCAGCTGAGGCTGACGGGAAGTTGAACGAATCCAGCAATGTGCCTACTGAGGTTGAAGTGAAGTTGACAGAATCCCGCCCTGTGCCAGCTGAGGCTGACGGGAAGTTGAACGAATCCAGCAGTGTCCCAGCTGAGGAGTCCAGCCATGTGCCAGCTGAGGCTGACGGGAAGTTGACAGAATCCAGTAATGTCCCAGCTGAGGAGTCCAGCCATGTGCCAGCTGAGGCTGACGGGAAGTTGACAGAATCCAGCAATGTCCCAGCTGAGGAGTCCAACCATGTGCCCACTGAGGCTGATGGGAAGTTAACGGAATCCAGCAGTGTCCCAGCTGAGGAGTCCAGCCATGTGCCAGCTGAGGCTGACGGGAAGTTGAACGAATCCAGCAGTGTCCCAGCTGAGGAGTCCAGCCATGTGCCAGCTGAGGCTGACGGGAAGTTGACAGAATCCAGTAATGTCCCAGCTGAGGAGTCCAGCCCTGTGCCAGCTGAGGCTGACGGGAAGTTGAACAAATCCAGCAATGTCCCAGCTGAGGAGTCCAGCCCTGTGCCAGCTGAGGTTGATGGGAAGTTGACAGATTCCAGCCATGGGCCTACTGAAGAGTCCACTCTTGTCCCCGTTGCGGTTGATGGTGGTAGTTGACGGCGTGCTTTTGCTTTAAAGTCTCCTAGTAGATCTGTGTCTCTAAATCTGAGTTCTTGCTGCTTGTCAATAAAACCAATTTTTCTCAAAGTTTAGTTTTTTCCTATCTGCTTTTGCATGTGTCCCAATCCTCTTGGTTGGTTTTATTTTTTAAATAGGTCAATTCCAAGGTGATTATTCATGAATGTAAATTCTCTTTAGAAAAGAGAAATTACCTATTGGTGTATTAACCATGAACGGGTAAACTTAATCTTGGCTGTTCTTTTTGCATGTCAGTGTTTAGGGGAACTGAAAACCAGTTTCAAAGGGCAAGTCTCTGGAAAGAGTAATGTCTGTAATCCACAATGCACATTTTTGAAAACCGTGTTGCCATGCACATGCATATTACGTTTTCAGAGTCATGCATAAGTGCTTGACAACAAAAAGGCAGACAATTGGACTGAGCTGTAAATCGTCAATCTGCCGGAAGTTAGTTATTTTAGTCAAAGTTTTAAATACTGATATTTTTCTTACACAAACGTGTCACTTCACTTTAGAAGGCCTTTATTCAGTGATTTCTGATATGTAATGATTCATGTACAGTCAGATGTTCTTTGTCTATATCAAACCAGTCAACTTCACATTGTTTCTTGTACAAGTACATATATCAACATAAACAATTGATATTGTACAATATAATTGAACCCGTTTGACACAGGTCTGTATTGCAACAGGCGTTTCAAAGATGGCTGCTGACTGAGTGAAAAATGTTTAATTGTAGCATTTACACACATCGGCATTATGACCACCTTCCTAATATTGTGTTGGTCCCCCTTTTACTGCCAAAACAGCTCTGACCTGTCGAGGCATGGACTCCACTAGACCCCTGAAGGTGTGCTTTGGTATCTGGCTCCAAGATATAAGCAGCAGATCCTTTAAATCCTGTAATTTGCGAGGTGGGGCCTCCATGGATCGGACTTGTTTGTTCAGCACATTCCACAGATGCTCGATTGGATTGAGATCTGGGGAATTTGGAGGCCAAGTCAACACTTCAAACTCGTTGTGCTCCTCAAACCATTCCTGAAGCATTTTGCGCATTATCTGCTGAAAGAGCCACAGCCACCAAGGAATACCATTTCCATGAAAGGCTGTACCTGGTCTCAACAATGCTTAGGTAGGTGGTACAAAGTAACATCCACATGGATGACAGGACCCAAGGTTTCCCAGCAGAACATTGCTCAAAGCATCACTGCCTCCGCCGGCTTGCCTTCTTCCCATAGTGCATCCTGGTGCCATGTGTTCCCCAGGTGAGCCATGCACACGCACCCGACCATCCACGTGATGTAAAAGAACACGTGATTCATCAGACCAGAACATCATCTTCCATTGCTCGGTGGTCCAGACATGCCCAATGTTGGTTCTTTTGGCAGTGGACATGGGGTCAGCATGGGCACCCTGACTGGTCTGTGGCTATGCAGTAGACTTAATATTAACTGGTAAAATGAATCTGAGCTTTGTACTTATTTGGCCTAAAGTAGCCTGTATTAGCCTACATTTGATTTACCCTTTACAGCAACTGCTATCATAAAAATACACTTACTTGTAGGTATAAAATTCTACATAAGGCATATTTAATGTCCAATCACAAATATTTTAGCAAAATGTATATGAACATTTTGAGAATCACAATAGAGATTTTTCAAACAACCAATGAGTGCATGGGTATGATAATCAGTGGGACCTCTGTCACTAATTTCACTTTAACAAGAAACCCAGGTGATTGAAATCTGTGATATTTTAAAAACCATGGCTTGAAGCCTGTTATAGAAAGCATAGCTGGATTGGTGATTTTTTTTTAATCTGTGAGCAAGATGGCAGTGTCAACCTTCATGATTTTGGTCTCTTTGTGTCATCAACTGGTTCTCAATGGTAAAGTTGTTTTCACCTTAGTGTAATGTTTCAACTATGTTAAATACATATGTAAATGATCTCTCTTGTAACTTTACATCTTTTTTTAGGATTTGCTTCTCCAGTTGGGCGTCAGTTACACCAGACTGGTATTGAGCAAGTACGCTTGGATAGCAAAGGTTTGTAACTCTTATGTGGTTGTTAACATTATGCCTCTTTGTTTAAACTATGCATAGTTAACTTTAGTGAGGCCTGATGACTTCCTGTATTAAAGTTATTAATGCATTTTGTTTTCCAGGCCCTTTGTCTCTTCCTTGTGTTAACAAACAAAATCAAACACAGCCAGTGGTAGCAGAATGTAATATGGCTGTTGTGCTGTCTTTGCAGAATGCATCTGGGCTAACTGTCCAAAAAGGTGAGTTTGTGCTGACACGGAGTTTGATATTGACCATTAAATTTATTTTCTCTTTCTTTGCATCAATTTTCTTTTAGGCATTGATGGGAAGTTGACTGAGTCCAGCCCTGTCCTAACTGAGGAGACCAGCCATGTTCCAACTGGGTTTGATGGGCATTTGATGGAGTCTGGCCATGTCCCTGCTGAAGAGTCCAGTTATGTTCCAACTGAGGTTGATGGGGAGTTGACGGAGTCTGGCCATGTCCCAGCTGAAGAGTCCAGCCATGTCCCCGCTGTGGTTGATGGGAAGTTGACGGAGTCCAGTCCTGTCCCGACTGAGGAGACCAGCCATGTTGCAACTGGGGTTGATGGGAATTTGATGGAGACTGGCCATGTCCCTGCTGAAGAGTCTAGTCCTGTCCCAACTGAGGTTAATGGGAGGTTGACAGCGTCCAGTCATGTCCCAAATGAAGTTGATGGGGAGTTGACGGGGTCCAGTCCTATCCCCGCTGAGGTTGATGGGAAGTTGACTTCCAGCCATGTCCCAGCTGGGGTTGATGGGAATTTGACGGAGTCTGGCCATGTCCCTGCTGAAGAGTCCAGTTATGTTCCAACTGAGGTTGATGGGGAGTTGACGGAGTCCGGCCATGTCCCAGCTGAAGAGTCCAGCCATGTCCCCGCTGTGGTTGATGGGAAGATGACGGAGTCTAGTTCTGTCTCGACTGAGGAGACCAGCCATGTCCCCGCTGAGGTTGATGGGAAGTTGACGGATGCCCCCTTGTCTTTTCCTTGTGGGAACAAACAAAATCAAACACAGCCAGTGGTAGTGAAGTGTAATATGGCTGTTGTGCTGTCTTTGCAGAATGCATCTGGACTAACTGTCCAAAAAGGTGAGTTTGTGCTGACGCCATGAGTTTGATTTTGAGCATGAGAAAATGACTTTTCTCTTGTTTTTTTGCATCAATTTTCTTTAGGCATTGATGGGAAGTTGACTGAGTCCAGTCATGTCCCAACTGAGGTTGATGGGAGGTTGACAGCGTCCAGCCCTGTCCCCGCTGAGGCTGATGGGAAGTCGACTGAGTCCAGCCGTGTCCCAACTGAGGTTGATGGGAGGTTGACAGTGCCCAGCCATGTCCCCGCTGAGGTTTATGGGAGGTTGACAGCGTCCAGCCCTGTCCCCGCTGAGGCTGATGGGAAGTCGACTGAGTCCAGCCGTGTCCCAACTGAGGTTGATGGGAGATTGACAGTGCCCAGCCATGTCCCAACTGAGGTTGATGGGAGGTTGACAGCGTCCAGCCCTGTCCCCGCTGAGGCTGATGGGAAGTCGACTGAGTCCAGCCGTGTCCCAACTGAGGTTGATGGGAGATTGACAGTGCCCAGCCATGTCCCCGCTGAGGTTGAGGGGAAGTCGACCGAGTCCAGCCGTGTCCCAACTGAGGTTGATGGGAGATTGACAGTGCCCAGCCATGTCCCCGCTGAGGTTGAGGGGAAGTCGACCGAGTCCAGCCGTGTCCCAACTGAGGTTGATGGGAGGTTGACTGCATGCTTGTGCTCTAAAATCGTATAGTATATCTTTGTCTCTAAATCTGCTACTTTCACATTTTGTTTTTAGTCAATAAAACCAGTTCTCTGGAAAAATGCTACTTTTTAATGTTAATCACTTTAATAAAAATGATAAAATAAATGACCTAAAACAGAACCCACACTCTTTTTGTTAAATTAGATTAGATTAGATTCAACTTTATTGTCATTACACAAGTACAAGTACAAGGCAACGAAATGCAGTTTAGGTCTAACCAGAAGTGCAATAGCAGCAAGTGCAGGATATATACAATGGTTGTATATATATATATAAATGTCAGTTTGTGATCAATAATAGCCATTATAAAAGGTGTATAAGAAGCTATACAAGAAATAAAGCAAACAATTCAGTCAAACATACAAAGCCAGCTCTAGTAGGCTTCCGTGGTAAAGTTAAATACCCTAAATAGTTATGAAACTTCACTTTGCCCTCAGCCAAAATTATTTGCCAGGGAACAAATTATAGATTCATGAGACCAAAGATCGCCAGTTAGGTCTACACAAGCTGAACCATATCTCATGTTTAACCACTACAGAGCCAACGGCAAACACCAGAAGGACTAGCTGAGGAAAGGCTGCTCTTGGCAGGGTTAATGAGCGCCCGCTGATCGACTGGATCTCACAACTAGGAAAATGCCAGATCAAATTTTCAAATGAGGCGCTCACATTCTTGCCTGAAAAAGTCTTAACTACATTTTGTGACACATTAACAGTAGTATTTTTAAATTATGTTGGGTTTATCATCTGCTATTTACGGTTGCTGGTTGGTGCAAGATGCATTCTGGGATACCGGTCTGCTCAAGTCACCTCTCCATGAATCCTCGATAAAAGGGGCGGACTAAGCACCCATCCGGGGATTTGAACTGTACTTGGCTAAATGTGAAGTTTGAAATGGAACAGTACTTGGGCAGAGACTGATCATTCCTTCTATTGTTGCCCACCTTCCAGTGGAAGCCAGATTTAAGAATGAGCAGTGGCTCTCAGAAAAGCAGTGGAATGTCTCAGAATCCACCCGGGGTCTACGTTGGCTGTGCAAAAGAGACCCTCTTGGATACAAAGCACAGTAGCTAGAACCACAAACGCAACAATGATATATCTATCATGTTCTAGCCAGTCAATATGACCCTTTGGGTTGCATGATTCCATACACAACAAGAGCCAAAGTGGTGGTACAAAGCTGGCGAGTGACCTTTTATCAAGCCTGGTGCAGGACATTGAGAGAATTGCTATCCCATGATGTTATAGCAGCCCCCAACTGGACTCTGAAGCCTGCTTAAGAGACATTCACATATTTTGTGATGCTTCAGATCATGCATATGGTTCAGTTGCATATCTTGGAATACAAAATACTGAAGGCCAAGTGGAGGTTGCATTCATTACAACAAGATTTAGAGTGGCAGTTTAATGCCAGTTGTCTATACCGAGATTATAACAATGTGCAGCTCTCACAGGGGCCCAGTTGGCAAGGCTTCTAGAAAGAGAACTCACACTGGCCTTTTGGCAGCTGACCTTATGGAGTGACTCTAAAACAGTGCTGACATGGATTCAGTCAGAACCCTGCAGACACAAAGTGTTTGTGGCCACAAGAGTTGCAGAGATTCCAGAGCTGGCTTCTCCTCAAGTATGGCAAACCACTCAAGCAGCTCTCTCAGCCTACTAGATGGAACCGAGGGCCAAACCTTCTATGGCAGGACCCAAAATCCTGGCCCAATGACCTAGTGAAACCAGCCACAGAAAACACAGATGAAGAGAAAAATGTAGCTTCTGTGGTCTTACTGCAGTAGCCTGGATTTACCAGACTCTCGTACATTTAATTTGTACAGAGAGTCTGGCCACTCTCCATTGAAAAGTGTTTACTTCCTTGAAGGTGGGAACTCTGTTGAAGTTTAAAACAATTGGATCTGCCCAGAGCCACTCTGGATCTGCCATAACCAATCGCTGACGTTTGGTCGTGACGCATGTCGTGCGCCGTTTGCCTCTGTTTCTCACATGGAAATCCGTAAAATAACTGTGCAGATTGAGCACCTCAGTGATAAAACCGAAAACTTGTGCATTCGGATTGTGATTTATTCATGGTGATGGGGAGAGTTTTGTGATTGGGAACGGCTGCTCACGTGGTCCGTAACATGAGTGTATATGCTGTAAATAAAATGTCATATGCTTGGTATGATAAGAATAAATGCTGCCGCAAATAACGGCCCAATTCAAATGTTTACGTGCTTTTCTTCTTTTTATTTTTTGAGCGGTGATGAAATATATTGCTCTTGAAAATACTTGGCAGCATTTAAAGAAATAGAAGTCTAGAAATGCATCCAAATGACAGCAAAGCGCAACCGTACGGTGCTCTGCAGAGGTCAAAAAGGATATAAACAGTGAATTATGAAGTTAAATACTCTTGAAAACTCAGAGGTGTGGATTTGGACAGCAATTAAATGACCACACAACCTTGGTGTTTGTCTAAAATTCGCCAGGATTTTTACGTGGGTGGTGGGAGACGGACGGCAATAAAATCACTGACTAGCCCCTGTAAATGATGACAATACCTTCCGACCACACAAGAAACAATTACCGTCCGAATAGAGCTTCAGCAACTCTTTCACCACTAACGGAGCGAGCTGGAAAGGCTTTAACTCCTCGATATTCGGCAGCGGTGCCACAACGGAATGAATGGCTTCGCTCACATCTTTCTCCGCCACCATTACTGAACTACAACTCAAACTAGCACTCAACATCAACGTCATCACTCTCAACCACTCCCTCTGTTCAATGATTGGACCGGGAAAAATTTGTTCGGAGAAAACCTAAGAATATACCGCAGTCCCAGACGGAGTACTGAAGGAAAATGAAAATTGAGCGGAAGTACGTAGGAGGGCGGAGCCAGGCTATTAGTGCAGTAGAATTTGCTACGACTACGCAAAATTTCACAGTCCATAGAACTAGTTGAGAAAAAAAGCACTTGAACAGTATGGACAAACCAAACAGTCAGGAGATTTTTCTGCCCAAGATTATGCAGTGGCTATACAGTAAATCTGCACATTTTAGACCTTTTATTGTGGCCACACCTGTGCAATAATCATGCTGTCTAATCAGCATCTTGATGTGCCAGACCTGTGAGGTGGATGGATTATCTCAGCAAAGGAGAAGTGCTCACTAAAACAGATTTAGACAGATTTGTGAACAATATTTGAGAGAAATAGGCCTTTTGTGTACATAGAAAAAGTCTTAGATATTTGAGTTCAAGCATTTAACGCACTTGCCCGCCCCAGACCTACTTAAGTAATTTTACATTTCATACTGTTGATTGATGAAGAATATAAAGCAGGAAGCCTATAGAATACAGTTAGAATGTCCCTAAAATTCAAGCTATAAGGCAAAAATGCCCCTGTTTGAGTTTTATTCTCAGGGCATTTTTACACTGGCACATTTGTTGTGGTCCACGTCAGAGCACGATTTTTCCCGCCGGTGCTATGCACGAATACTAGCCTAGAAATCTAGATGTACCCTAGCGGTAGTAGATATAATTTGCAGCCAGGGCGTCTAGCAACTCTCCGTTGGCTTGCGAGCTGGAAAAACCAAACTCTGGTCAGGCCAATCACATCGTGTATAGAGTCGGTGGGCGGGCTTAACAAAATGACGGCAGAGTTGCGGTGGTTCCAAGTGCAACTTGTAAACAAAGAAGCTGGCGAACAGCGTCTTTCGACTCTAGAAGACTTGGAGTTAAGCTTTTCTTTGAGAAAAGAACAAAGAAACGCACTGAAGTCATTCTTAAGAAAGGAAGATGTGTTCTGAGTTTTGCCGACCGGATACGGCGAAAATGTTATCTATCAACTAGCTCCACTTCACCTCCTTCGCTGCTCTGGTTGGTTGTAGCGCTATACTATTGCGTGCAGAGGGAATTTAAAAGACAACCGTTTATCCCGCCACTCGGATTGAGCCCTGCCAATGGTGAGTTCCCAGACCCAACATCTTGATGTGGGTCTGGCATGTCAGGCTACGCGAATACACTACGGGCTCATTCTTGCTCGTATCCAAGGTAAATCATCAACACTATCATTAATTACATACATTGTTATCTGATAAAAACGTATGCACAGCTTACTTTGCGCACCTGAGTCCGTGTAGCTCGAGCGCAAGTTGCACAACCGAACTCAGACCGCCTCCTTCAGGCAGTCTCGAATTCAGTACCCCTGAGCGGGTCAGCTTGGCAGCTTCACATTACCAATGTTTCAACTAAACGCCCTCACATTTGCACGATGATATATAAACAATATCTCACAAATTCTGTTTTGCTGTCCAGAATAGCACATGCAAATGCAATACTTATCTTATACACTCACCTAAAGGATTATTAGGAACAGCATACTAATACTATGTTTGACCCCCTTTGGCCTTCAGAACTGCCTTAATTCTACGTGGCATTGATTCAACAAGGAGCTGAAAGCATTCTTTAGAAATGTTGGCCCATATTGATAGGATAGCATCTTGCAGTTGATGGAGATTTGTGGGATGCACATCCAGGGCACGAAGCTCCCGTTCCACCACATCCCAAAGATGCTTTATTGGGTTGAGATCTGGTGACTGTGGGGGCCATTTTAGTCCAGTGAACTCATTGTCATGTTCAAGAAACCAATTTGAAATGATTGGAGCTTTTTGACATGGGGCATTATCCTGCTGGAAGCAGCCATCAGAGGATGGGCACATGGTGGTCATAAAGGGATGGACATGGTCAGAAACAATGCTCAGGTAGGCCGTGGCATTTAAACGATGCCCAATTGGCACTAAGGGGCCTAAAGTGTGCCAAGAAAACATCCCCCACACCATTACACCACCACCACCAGCCTGCACAGTGGTAACAAGGCATGATGGATCCATGTTCTCATTCTGTTTACGCCAAATTCTGACTAGACCATCTGAATGTCTCAACAGAAATCCAGACTCATCAGACCAGGCAACATTTTTCCAGTCTTCAACTGTCCAATTTTGGTGAGCTCGTGCAAATTGTAGCCTCTTTTTCCTATTTGTAGTGGAGATGAGTGGTACCCGGTAGGGTCTTCTGCTGTTGTAGCCCATCCGCCTCAAGGTTGTGCGTGTTGTGGCTTCACAAATGCTTTGCTGCATACCTCGGTTGTAACGAGTGGTTATTTCAGTCAAAGTTGCTCTTCTATCAGCTTGAATCAGTCGGCCCATTCTCCTCTGACCTCTAGCATCAACAAGGCATTTTGGCCCACAGGACTGCCGCATACTGGATGTGTTTCCCTTTTCACACCATTCTTTGTAAACCCTAGAAATGGTTGTGCGTGAAAATCCCAGTAACTGAGCAGATTGTGAAATACTCAGACCGGCCCGTCTGGCACCAACAACCATGCCACGCTCAAAATTGCTTAAATCACCTTTCTTTCCCATTCCGACATTCAGTTTGGAGTTCAGGAGATTGTCTTGACCAGGACCACACCCCTAAATGCATTGAAGCAACTGCCATGTGATTGGTTGATTAGATAATTGCATTAATGAGAATCAGGTGTTCCTAATAATCCTTTAGGTGAGTGTATAGCCTATATATGTCAGGTTTCAGAGAGGGGGAGGACCCAGACACAGAATGAGCAGGGAAGTTGACAGAATCCAGACCAGAATCCAGTGCTGTTTTATTTTTTCATCTGCTTTTGCATAATGTCCCAATTCTCTATTTTATAACGATA
>CM042248.1:52570741-52613241 GCA_023566225.1 Romanogobio albipinnatus
CTTTGGCCTATTTTGCCTTCAGGTATCTCAATCAAATCATAATCAAATTTTGTTTGTTTGTTCATGAGAGGTTTTGCGAGCCTGTATACTCAACACTGAATAAAAACTCTGTCGGTGTGAGCAGTGAGTGGAGTCTGCACTTTTCTGCATTTTTGCTATTTTCGGCCAAATAATTTCGGTTGCCGAACATTCGGTGCATCCCTACTTAAAACACTTCTGAAAGTGATAAATATTATAGTATATGTTGTGTGTGATATAATAAACATATAAAATAAAGAAAAATTTAAATAAATTTTTTAAAAATTATAAAAATACCCTTACTTGTAGGTATAAAATTCTACATAAGGCATATTTAATGTCCAACCACAAATATTTTAGCTAAATGGTAAATGGACTGCATTTATATAGCGCTTTTAACAGACCAATGGCCATCCAAAGCGCTGTACATATTGCCTCACATTCACCCATTCACACACCGACGGCGGTGTCAGCCATGCAAGGCGCCATCCAGCTCGTCGGGAGCAGCTGGGGTTAGGTGTCTTGCTCATGGACACCTCGACACTTGGTCAGGTGGAACCGGGGATCGAACCACCAACCTTCCGGTTTGTAGCCAACCTACATGAACCACTAAGCCACTGCCGCCCCTTATGTGTGTATACTAAATGTATATGAACATTTTGAGAATCACAATAGTGATTTTTCAAACCACCAATGAGTGCATGGGAATGTTAACGAGCGGGTCCTCTGTCACTAATTTCACTTTAACAAGAAACCCAGGTGATGTTAATCTGAGTTATTTTAAAAGTCCTGGCTTGAAGCCTGTTATAGAAAGCATAGCTAGATTGGTTGTTGTTTAATCTGTGATCAAGATGGCAGTTTCAACCTTTATGATTTTCTTCTTTTTGTGTCATCAACTGGTGCTCAATGGTAAAGTAGTTTGCACCTTAGAGTAATGTTTCAAATATGTTAAGTACATATGTAACATTTTCTCTTTTTTAACTTCACATCTTGTTTTCAGGATTTGCTTCTCCAGTTGGGCGTCAGTTACACCAGACTGGTATTGAGCAAGTACGCTTTGAGAGCAAAGGTTTGTAACTCTTATGTGGTTAACATTATGCCTTTGCTCACAAGATATTAGCTCAGAAGATATTAATGCATTTTGTATTCCAGGCCCTTTGTCTTTTCCTTGTGTGAACAAACAAAATGAAACAGAGCCAGTGGTAGCAGAACGTAATATGGCTGGGCTAACTGTCCAAAAAGTGTGTCTGTGTATATGTGTGTAAATATGCATGCATACATACATACAGTGAGGAAAATAAGTATTTGAACACCCTGCTATTTTGCAAGTTCTCCCACTTAGAAATCATGGAGGGTCTGAAATTGTCATCGTAGGTGCATGTCCACTGTGAGACATAATCTAAAAAAAAAAATCCAGAAATCACAATGTATGATTTTTTAACTATTTATTTGTATGATACAGCTGCAAATAAGTATTTGAACACCTGAGAAAATCAATGTTAATATTTGGTACAGTAGCCTTTGTTTGCAATTACAGAGGTCAAAGGTTTCCTGTAGTTTTTCAGCAGGTTTGCACTGCAGGAGGGATTTTGGCCCACTCCTCCACACAGATCTTCTCTAGATCAGTCAGGTTTCTGGCCTGTCGCTGAGAAACACAGAGTTTGAGCTCCTCCAAAGATTCTCTATTGGGTTTAGGTCTGGAGACTGGCTAGGCCACGCCAGAACCTTGATATGCTTCTTACAGAGCCACTCCTTGGTTATCCTGGCTGTGTGCTTCGGGTCATTGTCATGTTGGAAGACCCAGCCTCGACCCATCTTCAATGCTCTAACTGAGGGAAGGAGGTTGTTCCCCAAAATCTCGCAATACATGGCCCCGGTCATCCTCTCCTTAATACAGTGCAGTCGCCCTGTCCCATGTGCAGAAAAACACCCCCAAAGCATGATGCTACCCCCCCCCCCCCCCCATGCTTCACAGTAGGGATGGTGTTCTTAGGATGGTACTCATCATTCTTCTTCCTCCAAACACGTTTAGTGGAATTATGACCAGAAAGTTGCTATTTTGGTTTCATCTGACCACATGACTTTCTCCCATGACTCCTCTGGATCATCCAAATGGTCATTGGCAAACTTAAGACGGGCCTTGACATGTGCTGGTTTAAGCAGGGGAACCTTCCGTACCATGCATGATTTCAAACCATGACGTCTTAGTGTATTACCAACAGTAACCTTGGAAACGGTGGTCCCAGCTCTTTTCAGGTCATTGACCAGCTCCTCCCGTGTAGTTCTGGGCTGATTTCTCCCCTTTCTTAGGATCATTGAGACCCCACGAGGTGAGATCTTGCATGGAGCCCCAGTCTGGGGGAGACTGACAGTCATGTTTAGCTTCCATTTTCTAATGATTGCTCCAACAGTGGACCTTTTTTCACCAAGCTGCTTGGCAATTTCCCTGTGGCAATTTCCCTGTAGCCCTTTCCAGCCTTGTGGAGGTGTACAATTTAGTCTCTAGTGTCTTTGGACCGCTCTTTGGTCTTGGCCATGTTAGTAGTTGGATTCTTACTGATTGTATGGGGTGGACAGGTGTCTTTATGCAGCTAACGACCTCAAACAGGTGCATCTAATTTAGCATAATAAATGAGTGGAGGTGGACATTTTAAAGGCGGACTAACAGGTCTTTGAGGGTCAGAATTCTAGCTGATAGACAGGTGTTCAAATACTTATTTGCAGCTGTATCATACAAATAAATAGTTAAAAAATCATACCTTGTGATTGTTTTTTTTTTTTTTAGATTATGTCTCTCACAGTGGACATGCACCTACGATGACAATTTCAGACCCCTCCATGATTTCTAAGTGGGAGAACTTGCAAAATAGCAGGGTGTTCAAATACTTATTTTCCTCACTTTATATTATTATTATTTTTATTTTATTTTTTGTGCGCTGACGCTACTAGGTTAACCTTGACCATGAGAAAAGAACACTTTTTTTTTTTTTTTTTTTTTTTTTTTTCTTTCTCTTTTTGCATCAATTTTCTTTAGGCGTTGATGTCCCAGCTGAGGTTAATGGGAACCTGACAGAATCCAGCCCTGTCTCCGCTGAGGTTGATGGGAAGTTGACAGAATCCGGCCCTGTCTCCGCTGAGGTTGATGGGAAGCTGACAGAATCCGGCCCTGTCTCCGCTGAGGTTGATGGGAAGCTGACAGAATCCGGCCCTGTCTCCGCTGAGGTTGATGGGAAGTTGACCGAATCCGGCCCTGTCTCCGCTGAGGTTGATGGGAAGTTGACCGAATCCGGCCCTGTCTCCGCTGAGGTTGATGGGAAGTTGACAGAATCCGGCCCTGTCTCCGCTGAGGTTGATGGGAAGCTGACAGAATCCGGCCCTGTCTCTGCTGAGGTTGATGGGAAGCTGACAGAATCCGGCCCTGTCTCCGCTGAGCTTGATGGGAAGTTGACAGAATCCAGCCCTGTCTCCGCTGAGGTTGATGGGAAGCTGACAGAATCCAGCCCTGTCTCCGCTGAGGTTGATGGGAAGCTGACAGAATCCGGCCCTGTCTCCGCTGAGCTTGATGGGAAGTTGACAGAATCCAGCCCTGTCTCCGCTGAGGTTGATGGGAAGCTGACAGAATCCAGCCCTGTCTCCGCTGAGGTTGATGGGAAGTTGACAGAATCCAGCCCTGTCTCCGCTGAGGTTGATGGGAAGCTGACAGAATCCAGCCCTGTCTCCGCTGTGGTTGATGGGAAGTTGACAGAATCCGGCCCTGTCTCCGCTGAGGTTGATGGGAAGCTGACAGAATCCGGCCCTGTCTCCGCTGAGGTTGATGGGAAGCTGACAGAATCCGGCCCTGTCTCCGCTGAGGTTGATGGGAAGCTGACAGAATCCGGCCCTGTCTCTGCTGAGGTTGATGGGAAGCTGACAGAATCCAGCCCTGTCTCCGCTGAGGTTGATGGGAAGTTGACAGAATCCAGCCCTGTCTCCGCTGAGGTTGATGGGAAGCTGACAGAATCCAGCCCTGTCTCCGCTGAGGTTGATGGGAAGCTGACAGAATCCAGCCCTGTCTCCGCTGAGGTTGATGGGCAGTTGACTGAGTTTGGCCATGTCCCCGCTGTGGTTGATGGGAAGTTGATTGCATACTTGTGCTCTACAGACTTAAATCCTAAAATCCCTGGCCTTGTCCCAGCTGAGGTTGATGGAAAGTTTACTGCGTCCATGTGCTCTAAAATCTTTAAATAGACCTATTTGTCTCTAAATCTGCTACATTCACACCTTGTTTTAGTCAATAAAACCAGCTATCTTTCTGGAAAAGTGCTGCTTTTTTTTTTTTTTTTTGTAAAATAAACTTGTATCTATTTAAACTATAAAATGCTAATTTATGACACTAGTCATAGACACATGACACTATTCATGCACAAGTACTTGACAACCAAAACCGTGGCACACTAAAGGACTGTTTATGCTTCTCAAGATATTTGGGTTTATTAATGCTTCCCCAGAAAAGTGTACATTTACTGCACTATTACAAGCAGCAGAGATGCATTATTTAAATGCGTAGTATGCATATGTGCAGTGTTTCTTTACAAGGTGACAGTGTTTAGCCAGGATTTTTTTGTGGATCTGTGTAAATGGGGATCACTTTGACAAAGCTGTACACAACTTTTCTATTCAGTTCTAAAACAGCAGGGGGCAGTACAGTCAGATCAATAATACTGTTGAATATAAGTGTTCCCAACTAAGAAAGCCAGAGGTAACAGGAACCCAAACTCCATCAGGTAACCGAATGGAGCGAACCTTGGGAAAAACCAGGCTCCGTTGGGCGGCCATTTCGTGCTTTGAGTTATTAGCAAGATTTTACATATGCAATGTTAAATAGGGAGCCAATGCAGTGTTGACAACCGGGCTAATATGGTCATACTTCCTGGTTTAGTAAGAACTCGAGCTGCTGTGTTTTGGACCAGTTGGAGTTTATATATTAAGTGTGCAGGGCAACCACCCAGTAGAGCATTACAATAATTTAACCTTGAGGTCATGAACGCATGAACTAACTGTTCAGCATTTTGCATTGAGAGTATATGTCGAAATCTTGATATTTTTAAGATGGTAAAATGCAGTTTTACAGATGCTAGAAACGTGGCTTTCAAATGAGAGATTGGTATAAAAGAGCACAACCAGGTTCCTCACTGACGACGAAGACTTGACAGAACATCTGTCAAGTGTTGGACAGTATTGTAGGTTACTACGTGCAGAGGTTTTGGTACAATAATTAGAATCTCAGAATTAAGTTGTAAGAAAATACTAGTCATCCAATTTTTTATGTCAGCTATGCATTCTGTTCATTTTGTGAATTGGTACTTTTCAAAGAAATATAGATTTGAGTATCATCTGCATAACAGTGAAAACTAATGCCATGCTTCCTCCAAATATCTCCCAAGGGTAGAATGTAAAAGCAACGGTCAAAGTACTGAGCCTTGAGGTATTCCATACTGAACTTGTGATCGATATGACACTTAATTTAATGCTACAAACTGATAACGGTCAGATAAGTATGATTTAAACCATGCCAATGCAACCACTAATGCCAACATAATTTTCCGAGTCTATTCAAAAGAATAATATCAGATTCAGCACTAAGATCGAGTAACACTAATAGAGAGATACAACCACGATCGGATACGAGCAAATCAGTTGTAAGTCTAATGAGAGCAGTCCAGACCTATGATACGGTCTAAATCCTAACTGGAAATCCTCACAGATACCATTTATTTTCTAAAAAAGGAACATAGTTGTGAGGACACTGCCTTTTCTAGTATCTTTGATAGAAAAGGTAGATTCGAGATCGGCCTGTAATTGACTAATTGTGTAGCAATGTCCCTGCTGAAGAGTCCAGCCAAGTCCCAGCTGAGTTAGATTGGAAGTTGACAGAATTCAGCTCTGTGCCAGCTGAGGTTGATGGGAAGCTGACTGAGTCTGGCCATGTGGAGTCCGGCCACGGCCGCGTTCCCGCTAAGGATTCCAGCCATGTGGCAGCTGAGGTTGATGGTGAGGTTAAAGTTGATGTCTATATCCCCAATGAGTCCAGCCATGTCCATGTGCCCACTAAGGTTGATGTCCATATCCCCACTGAGTCTAGCCATGTCCATGTGCCCGCTAAGGTTGATGCGAATCTGACTTAATCCGGCCATGTCCCCACTGAGGAGTCCAGCCACACTGAGGAGTCTGGCCATAGCCACGTCCCCACTGAGGAGTCTTGCCATGTTGCCGCTGAGGTTGACGTCCAATTCCCTGCTGAGGAATCCGGCCACAGCCATGGTCCAGCTAAGGAGTCTGGCCACGGACGCAACCCTGCTGAGGTTGATGTACATGTCCCTGCTGAGGAGTACAGCCACGGTCGCGTCCCTACTGAGGAGTCCAGCCATGTCACAGCTGAGGTTGACGTCCATGTCCCCGCTGAGTCCGGCCATGTCCATGTGCCCGCTAAGGTTGATGGGAAGCTGACTGAATCCGGCCATGTCCCCACTGAGGAGTCTGGCCATGTCCCAGCTGAGGTTAATGAGGTTGACATCCATGTCCCCGCTGACGAGTCCGGCCACGGCCACGCTGACGAGTCCGGCCACGGCCCCGGACTCCGCTGACGAGTCCGGCCACGGCCCCGGACTCCGCTGACGAGTCCGGCCACGTCACAGCTGATATTGACGTCCATGCCACGGCTGCGTCCCCACTGAGGAGTCCGGGAAGTTGATTGACAGAAGCCATGTGCCACCTAGGAGTCCGTCCAAGTGCCCTCGTTGAGATTGAGCGCTTGACACATCTAAGAGAATTTGGAGCAAGACACACCATTCATCTCTAAATCTGCTACTTTCAGATCTTGTTTAACTCAATAAATATGCTGCTTTTTAAATTGAATCTGCTTTTGCGTAATGTGTCCTAATCCTCTGTGTTCAAAACAATTCCAACAAATTCGCACAAGTTTACTTTTGTATTCCTTTTAATCTATATTCTAAGGTGGTGTTTACATGAGGCAGTTTATCGCCCCGCCCCCACGTTTTACATGCAAACGGTGTTCAGGGTGCCTGAAAATGGGTTTCAAAGTGCATGCTTTTGAAAAAGAACCCGTTAAATTGGTGGAGGAAGCTTAATTTTTAGGCGTCTGGTTCACTTATGACCGGGATGATGACCAATGCAACTCCTAAATGAAGAGCACCAGAGGGTTAAAGCAAGGATTAGGCCTTAGTTCAATTAGGATATTTAAGCAACTTTAATAAACGTGCCTTAGAAAAAAACATTACTGGTGTGCATAGAGACAAAACGCATGTTTTAAATGTCAGTGCAAGTTGTTTGCAGCTCAAACGTGCATAATAGTCTGGGAATATCTTAAGCCTTGTGTGTGAAACTGGGGGGGTAGGTTTTTTTGGCATTAAGTGTTCAGTTATGCATGCCAAAAAAAACAAATCCAAGCCAGTTTCACCTGTGCAAAAAGCCTGCTAGCAAATACACTATGCAATGTGCACAGTGTTTATTTGTCACATACATCTATCGCAAAGGTTCAATGTTTTTCCCCACAAATCAGCTGGCAGTTTTAAAATTTAAACGGCACTAAACCAGAAAAATAATTATAAGAACAAGAAATGCAATCTGAGTTGTAGAATTTAAGAAAATATATTGAAATATTTCTAGATTAAAGCCGAAATATTTCGTGAATACAGTCAAAATATTTTGTGAATACAGTTGAAATATTTTGTGAATAAAGTCGAAATATTTTGTGAATAAAGTCGAAATATTTCGTGAAGTCGAAATATTTTGTGAATAAAGTTGAAATATTTTGTGATTAAAGTTGAAATATTTCGTGAATATAGTCGAAATATTTCATGAATACAGTCAAAATATTTCGTGAACAGAGTCGAAATATTTCGTGAATACAGTCGAAATATTTCGTGAAAACAGTCGAAATATTTTGTGAATACAGTCGAAATATTTCGTGAATACAGTAGAAATATTTTGTGAATAAAGTCGAAATATTTTGTGAATACAGTCAAAATATTTCGAGAATACAGTCAAAATATTTTGTGAAGTCGAAATATTTCGTGAAGTCCCAATATTTTGTGAATAAAGTTGAAATATTTTGTGATTAAAGTTGAAATATTTCGTGAATATAGTCGAAATATTTCGTGAATACAGTCAAAATATTTCGTGAAAACAGTCTAAATATTTTGAGAATACAGTCTAAATATTTTGAGAATACAGTCGAAATATTTCGTGAATACAGTCAAAATATTTCGTGAATACAGTCAAAATATTTTGTGAATAAAGTCGAAATATTTTGTGAATACAGTCTAAATATTTTGAGAATACAGTCGAAATATTTCGTGAATAAAGTCGAAATATTTTGTGAATAAAGTCGAAATATTTTGTGAATAAAGTCGAAAAATTTTGTGAATAAAGTCGAAATATTTTGTGAATAAAGTCGAAATATTTCGAGATTAATGAATGCAAATTTTCTCCATCAAAAAAAAGAAAAATCATTAAATGTGTTCAAAAGAGAACTAGTGAATCCTCAAGCCTCTCCATAGAGACCTCTAGTGGTTACACCCATGGTTGCATGATTTCTTAAATAATTCCAAAAGAGGGCGCTAATCTGCCTTCAAAACAAATGATTTTGAAGGCCTAGTCTCTATTTTAACCTGAAATGCACGACCAATGCAACCCCTAAACGAAGAGCACCAGAGGGTTAAAGCAAGGATTAGTAATTATAAGAACAAGAAGTGCAATCTGAGTTGTAGAACTTAAGAAAATAGTATTTATTTTGCATAAAACAAATAAAACATTTCTTTCACGAGGCAATGAACAAATTAAAAACTATACATACTTTTCCATCCTTCATTGTGAAACATCATTAAAATGAGCATCTTAATTATGTCTGAGTATGATGTGAAAAAAAAGAAATACTATCAGGAACAAACACTGAGCGCCCTGATCCCCTCAGATGAAGAAAACTCCACCAGGAACCACACATTCTCTTCCATCCACAGCATGTAAAGCGGTCAGACAGGTCCGAGGCGCGGCACTTCAAGTAAACAGGATCTAAAAATCGCACAGATGGTGTCTGTGGTGCACACTTGCATTTCCATTTCTACTGCGGGACTTTGTTACCCAACAAACGCACAGTCTTGAGCACATCATTCATCTCGTGTGCTCTGCACTTTTGAGTAGCTCTTGCACGGGTTCTTGAAGCACGTGGACGGAAGCGACAAGGGCCATGAGAACGTGCAGGGAACTGTGGTCTTAACGTTCTTCTCCAGGAAGTTAAACACCAGGTTCCACCATGTGCGGTTCAGGTAGTTGTGAGGAGATCCTCTCAAGGCCTACAGAATCAGGAGAGAATACAAAACATGTTTTGGTACAATTTGCCATTTAGTAAGAACAAAACATTGCTTATCAGAACCTGTTTGCCAGCATGAATATGAGTCTTCAGTCTCACCTGCATCTTCCCGAGTAAGAAGAGATGGAATGGAAGTTAAATGTTGCTTTTGTAGGATCTATATAGTGTTTGTGAGCTTTTACCTGGTTGTTGGCCATGGTGTGGTACCAGTAGAAGAGGCGTGAAGTGATGAAATACGCCACCACTACATCCACGCTGTAATGCTCATGTGCTATCAGGATACAGACCACGCCCACTGCACTTAGCAACCAGCAGATCACGTGAAAGCAACGCCAGAGGCACGAGCGGGGCGAGTCTACGACACAAAACAACAAACGTTAACCACACAAGAATAGAAAGAACTAGCACCATTCAAGTAGAGGCTCTCAGAGCAAACATTTGGGCTTGTGAACCTTCACTATTTAATAATTGCGGATACCACAAAACACGCTGTGATGCAATATCAATTTGATTCAATTCAGTGGCCTGAATGAAAGGAGAAATTGGCTTTCAGCGGGACTTAAATAGCCAGTAGCGGGCCGAAAAGCCATTTGTCTGTGTAGGTGGACGGACGTGAACCAATCAGGCTTCAGTATTCAGAGATGAAGCCCATGAGCGTCGGTTACTGATGCAATGCGAGTGAACCGTATCGAAACATTTTCTATTCATCAAAAACAAATATCATATGGATGCTCCATAAACGTTTTCTGCTAAACATCCCCAAAAATATTCACATCATTAAGACGAGAACTACAGAAGCCCTGAACCGCAAAGTAAAAAAAACTAAATCTGTACAAAAAAAACTAGAATTTCTAGAGTTTTATTCGCGAAATATTTCGACTTTATTCACGAAATATTTCGACTTTATTCACGAAATATTTCGACTTTATTCACGAAATATTTCGACTTTATTCACGAAATATTTCGACTTTATTCACGAAATATTTCGACTTTATTCACGAAATATTTCGACTTTATTCACGAAATATTTCGACTTTATTCACGAAATATTTCGACTTTATTCACGAAATATTTCGACTTTATTCACGAAATATTTCGACTTTATTCACGAAATATTTCGACTTTATTCACGAAATATTTCGACTTTATTCACGAAATATTTCGACTTTATTCACGAAATATTTCGACTTTATTCACGAAATATTTCGACTTTATTCACGAAATATTTCGACTTTATTCACGAAATATTTCGACTTTATTCACGAAATATTTCGACTTTATTCACGAAATATTTCGACTTTATTCTCGAAATATTTCGACTTTATTCTCGAAATATTTCGACTTTATTCTCGAAATATTTCGACTTTATTCACGAAATATTTCGACTTTATTCACGAAATATTTCGACTTTATTCACAAAATATTTCGACTTTATTCACAAAATATTTCGACTTTATTCACAAAATATTTCGACTTTATTCACAAAATATTTCGACTTTATTCACAAAATATTTCGACTTTATTCACAAAATATTTCGACTTTATTCACAAAATATTTTGATTTTATTCACGACTTTATTCACAAAATATTTCGACTTTATTCACAAAATATTTCGACTTTATTCACAAAATATTTCGACTTTATTCACAAAATATTTCGACTTTATTCACAAAATATTTCGACTTTATTCACAAAATATTTCGACTTTATTCACAAAATATTTCAACTTTATTCACAAAATATTTTGATTTTATTCACGACTTTATTCACAAAATATTTCGACTTTATTCACAAAATATTTCGACTTTATTCACAAAATATTTCGACTTTATTCACAAAATATTTCGACTTTATTCACAAAATATTTCGACTTTATTCACAAAATATTTCGACTTTATTCACAAAATATTTCGACTTTATTCACAAAATATTTCGACTTTATTCACAAAATATTTCGACTTTATTCACAAAATATTTCGACTTTATTCACAAAATATTTTGATTTTATTCACGACTTTATTCACAAAATATTTCGACTTTATTCACAAAATATTTCGACTTTATTCACAAAATATTTCGACTTTATTCACAAAATATTTCGACTTTATTCACAAAATATTTCGACTTTATTCACAAAATATTTCAACTTTATTCACAAAATATTTTGATTTTATTCACGACTTTATTCACTAAATATTTCGACTTTATTCACGAAATATTTCGACTTTATTCACAAAATATTTCGACTTTATTCACAAAATATTTCGACTTTATTCACAAAATATTTCGACTTTATTCACAAAATATTTCGACTTTATTCACAAAATATTTCGACTTTATTCACAAAATATTTCGACTTTATTCACAAAATATTTCGACTTTATTCACAAAATATTTCGACTTTATTCACAAAATATTTCGACTTTATTCACAAAATATTTCGACTTTATTCACAAAATATTTCGACTTTATTCACAAAATATTTCGACTTTATTCACAAAATATTTCGACTTTATTCACAAAATATTTCGACTTTATTCACAAAATATTTCGACTTTATTCACAAAATATTCTGATATCTTCGAAACAGCTAGTCCGATCGAGACGAAACCAGCGTCAGAAGTCGTGTTTCGTGAATACATTTCGTGAATAAAGTCGACTTTATTCACGAAATATTTCGACTTTATTCACAAAATATTTCGACTTTATTCACAAAATATTTCGACTTTATTCACAAAATATTCTGATATCTTCGAAACCGCTAGTCCGATCGAGACGAAACCAGCGTCAGAAGTCGTGTTTCGTGAATACATTTCGTGAATAAAGTCGACTTTATTCACGAAATATTTCGACTTTATTCACAAAATATTTCAACTTTATTCACAAAATATTTCGACTTTATTCACAAAATATTTCGACTTTATTCACAAAATTTTCTGATATCTTCGAAACCGCTAGTCCGATCGAGACGAAACCAGCGTCAGAAGTTCAGAAACATAGGTCGATAGCTGAACGCTAATGCCCAAATGTCAAAATATTGATCCAAAATCCAATCAAAGTCAGGTGTCAGTCATTTTTCATATAAATATCTATAACTCCAAAACGAAATGAGATATTTTCACCAAAACTGACACACACATGTATGGGCTCACTCCGAGGACACATAAAAAAATGGTAGGATTGAGCCTCTTGGTGGCGCTATAATAGAACAAAACATGAAATTCCCATTGACTACGGTGCATTTTTTCAGCCTTTTTGCCTAAAATCATCTTAAAATGTGTTTAATTGCTCATTGCTGCGGTTTATCTAAAACTCCTAGCCATGTTGGCATGTCTTATTGGCTTATTTGCGCTTGGCCCCGGTATTGCTGATTGCAGCTATATTCAGACATTGCATTCATGAACTCAATAGAAAAACACGTGATTGGTGAACACACGTGAAGTTCAACTGCCAAAGTGGCTAGTGTGAGTGTTACACGCCACAGCCGAAATACACCCTGATTATCCCTTAAATGTCACCCTAGTCTTGTCTGAACTTGTTTGTTCATCTTTGGCTCAAGCTTCACGTTATTATTCATATATATCATACTCACATTCCTGGATGAAGAGGAAGGTAAGCGTCAGCATGACCGTGTGGCCGCTATACAGAAAGTCTCCGCACATGAGATGGGAGCCTGTGATGGACAAACCTCCTCCAGACACCAGCTGCAAAGCCCGCATGAACTTGCCGTGAGAATCATCGTAGAGCTGAAGGGAAACAGACCAAACATGAGGTAAAGCACACAGCAAATAAATACACTCTATTGCCAAAAGTACTGGGACGTCCCTCCAAATCACTGAGTTCAATCACGTCATGGCCACAGGTGTATAAAGCCTAACATAAATGTAAACCAACAGGGGTCGGAGGAGAAGACCGGAAAATGTGACAGAATGGACAATATTCGTCTGTATTTGCAACACACGAGCCGCATTTCAGCTGCGCGAGACAAACACTGCCAGTGTGAGACGGGCGCGCGCTGCACATCTCACAGAGGAAAGCTTCCACAATCTTCGCGAGTTCAATGCAGGATTCGCACAACGGCTTGTCCTGAAAGATGGATTTTAAAACAGAAGCTGTTTACAGGCCACAACCTGTAAGTATAATTTATTTTTCGTCGATGTGTTTTCCTGTAATAGTTTGTGTTGTTAATTGTACGTTGTAGCAAGGAAGTACACAGATGACAACGCTGTTCTGCAAACCAGTTTGTTAAATGCTCATTCATACAACCCCAAATCAGAAAAAGTTGGGACAGTATGGAAAACGCAAATAAAAAAAAAGGGAAGTGATTTCTAAATTTACTTTGACTTGTATTTCATTGCAGACACTATGAACACCAAATATTTCATGTTTTGTCTGGTCAACTTCATGTCATTTGTAAATATGCATCCTTTCCTGTCATTCAGACCTGCAACACATTTAAAAAAAAGTTGGGACAGTAAAGCATTTACCATTTTGTAATGTTGCCATTCCTTTTCACAACACTTAAAAGACGTTTAGGGACTGAAGACACCAAGTGATGAAGTGTTTCAGGTGTAATTTTGTCCCATTCTTCCTGCAAACAAGTCTTAAGGTGGGCAACAGTACGGGGTCTTCGTTGTCGTATTTTGCGCTTCAAAATGCGCCACACATTCTCTATTGGAGACAGGTCGGGACTGCAGGCAGGCCAGTCAAGTACCCGTACCCTCTTCCTCCGCAGCCAGGACTTTGTAATGTGTGCAGAATGTGGTTTTGCATTGTCTTGTTGAAATATGCATGGACGTCCCTGGAAAAGATGTCTTCTTGAAGGCAGCATATTATGCTCCAAAATCTCTATGTACTTTTCAGCATTAATGGTGCCTTCACAGAAGTGCAAGTTACCTTTGCCAAGGGCACTGACACAACCCCATACCATGACAGACCCTGACTTTTGGACTTGTTGCTGGTAACAGTCTGGATGATCCTTTTCTTCTTTGGTCCGGAGCACACGGCGTCCATTCCTCCCAAAAAATACCTGAAATACTGATTCATCTGACCACAGTACACGTTTCCACTGTGTGATGGTCCATCCCAGATGCCTCCGAGCCCAGAGAAGTCGACGGCGCTTCTAGACACTGTTAACATAGGGCTTCCTTTTGGCACAGTACAGTTTTAACTGGCATTTGTGGATGTAACTACGTATTGTGGTCCTTGACAAAGGTTTGCCAAAGTAGTCCTGAGCCCATGTGGTGATATGGCTTATAGATGAATGATGATTCTTGATGCAGTGCCGCCTGAGGGATCGGAGATCACGGTTGTTCAGCTTAGGCTTGCGCCCTTGTCCTTTACGCACTGAAATTCCTCCAGATTCCTTGAATCTTTTAATAATGTTATGCACTGTTGAATGTGAAATATCCAAATCTCTTCCCATCTTTCTTTGAGGAACATTGTTTTTAAACATTTCAATAATTTTCTCACGTATTTGTTGGCAAACTGGCGATCCTCTGCCCATCTTTGCTCCTAAAGGATTAGACCTTTCTTGGATGCTGCTTTTGTACCAAATCATAATTACAATCACCTGTTGACATCACCCGTTTCAAATCACATCATTATTTAACCATTTTACCTCATTACTAGCCCTAAATTGCTCCTGTCCTAACTTTTTTTTAAATGTGTTGCAGGTCTGAATGACAGGAAAGGATGCATATTTACAAATGACATGAAGTTGACCAGAAAAAACATGAAATATTGTGTGTTCATATTGTCTGCAATGAAATACAAGTCAAAGTAAATTTAGAAATCTCTTCTTTTGTTTTTTATTTGCGTTTTCCATACTGTCCCAACTTTTTCTGATTTGGGGTTGTACTTAACGTTATCCGACTAACACCTAACGTTACAAACTTTTTAAAATCTCAACAGCGAACTTGGCATTAGTGTAAATGATTCTTTGATTAGAGCTTTTATGTATTGTTTATCTACAGGCATGCTAAACATGGTTCTGTGTTTGATTTGGATACTATAGTAAAGCCAATGTTTAGTGTTCCTTCTTGCGACAGATATTTGGCTATAATCGTTCTAAAAATACAAAAGTAACGGTGCCATTCAGTAGCGATCACTATAGATCCGCAGTCTTTACTCTTGAGGACTGAACAGGTTCTGCTCGATCATCTTCACTAAAATTGTCTGGGTCAGATTCGGGCTCAAATTGGTATGGTTTTATTGACGCCATTGTACTACCCAAAGCACAGGCTAACGGTAAAGGGAAGGGGCGTGACGTTTCCGACAAACGTGCACTAGGCGGTTAGCCAATCACAATACACTGGGCCAGCTAACCAATCTGAGCCCATTGCGTATTTTTGAGGGACTGGCTTCATACAACCCGGAAACCATCAGACCGTTTTTACAAGGAGGGAGAGAGCAGTGTAGAATAAAGGTCAAATATATGAAAAATAATGCAATTTTTTAAAAACGAAGCATGAACACATGTTACAGTGCACCCCACAAACACAATCAAGCCTTCGAAAGAATGTGTTTGACCACCCCTTTAATATACAGATTTTCTCCTCATTGCTACTAGAGCAAGCTCCTGATTGGTTAATGCGGTGCGAATGTCCGCCAAAGTTCAGATTTTTCAACTCATGCATCAAACGCTCAATTCGCACCACCTCATTTGTGTGAATCGCGCCGCAGAATGTCTATTCGCGTCTTTGCATTGACTTAACATGTAAATCACTCGCGCGAAACGCTTCATTCGCGTCTGGTGTGATCTAGGGCTGTAATCAACCAAAGCAAATCTTGGTCGACTCAAATCCTGAAATTTTCGACACAAAATGACGTTAGGAAAACAAACGTTAAATGAATTAGCTGCGCACTGTGCGCAGTGCTTGGTAGCCTTGTTGTCTGCCTAAATGAATTATAAATAAACATAAAAAACTAGTAGGTTATTTGCAGTATATGAAATGGTTTTTAAGCTGATTATTTTGCACTGAAATGAGTCTGTCACACGAGTCTGACAGCGCTGCATCACATGCACCATCATAGCCTATGATTTCCCAAAATATAGTACTATGTTGTCAACTAGTGATATCATCACAAGAACTTTTGAGGAATATGCAACATAATTTAGACAATTGTTTTTGTCATATGTATTATAATAACTGACAGACACGATCATTTCAGCCACTCTGTGAACACAGGATCAGCTCAGCTTCACGGCTGAGACACGAATAGACTATTAACTTAAAGCTTTTACTCTTAAACACAAAAGGCACGTCCACTTTAATAAAAAAGGAATATTTATTAAACAAGCCAGATCAAGAGCAGAAAAAACGCTCACACAATTAAATAAATAATATACAGCAAACTAGCCTTCTTCAATCTGTCTCTCTTCTCCAGTAGGTTGGGCTAATCCAAAAGAAGTGGAAACAAGGGGGTGTTCTGAAGACAGACTGTTCCCTGTGAAACAGGGCTGCTCTGAAAACACCCCCATTAGCAATTAGTGCTCTCCACCTGCTGAAATGAACGCGGTAAAACCGACAGTACAGATCCACTTTTGCGGCTCGACTGAAGCGTGGTGTTGTGACGCTTCCCCTCATGTGTATGTTGATGGGCGTTCCTCAAGTTTACCGCTATGAGCGTTCGTTTGAGCCAGCGGGGAATGAAAAACAAAGGACCAGCGAGAGACTTCTCTTCTCCAGTGGGTTGGGCTAATCCAAAAGAAGTGGAAACAGGGGGGTGTTCTGAAGACAGACTGTTACCTGTGAAACAGGGCTGCTCTGAAAACACCCCCATTAGCAATTAGTGCTCTCCACCTGATCAAATGAACGCGGCAAAAAAAATCGACCAATCAGAATTTTGGTCAAGCCAGAATGTATCGACTAATAATCGACTAATCGACTGGGAGATTATAGCCCTAGTGTGAACGCGTCACCACCACATCAGAAAAACACGGGGATTTGTTCTTTTGTTAACGATAATCGCACAACCTATTCGATGTTCTAGAAGTAAAATCAACTAATCAGTCTGCACCAATAGGGAAGTTCGGATCATTTTACTGACTCGGATCTTTGAATCTCGTTCAGCAAAATGTCAGCAAAAAGTCATTTCGTTCATTCAGCAGAATCTAATTAAAACGTTTCATGCTACATTTTTCAACACATTTAATACTTTTGGAATAAAAAATAAACTATAAGCTAATGCAGCCATGGCCAAACTTTGAGAAATAAATTATTAATGAATTGCTTAAATTGCTTCAGTCTATGTATGCAGTCTGTTAGTTCACCTCACCTCCCGATCCAAAGCTTTCCTTTGTCACTTCACATTTAAACACGTCTGTTCCCTGGGAAGTTTAGTTCACCTCTCGGGTATGAGCCGTTAGTTCAGTCATCATGTCTGATCTGGGCCGTGACAGCCTCATGTCCGGAAACAGAATTGATTAGTTCACCAGTCTCGAGTCTTCAGGTTTGAGTCATTCGTTCATCAAGTCCCAGACCCATATGCAATATGCAGTCACCAGAAACAGAAAAGATTAGTTCATCTCCCGAGTCTTCTCGTTCGAGTCGTTCGTTCTTTTTTCACGTGACCGCTTTCCTGTTCAGTGTCTCGCAACATATATAATATTACAGTCGTATTATTGACTGCATGTTGTAATATCTTCTGATGATTTTATAAAAATAAATATATGTGCAATAAACATTTGTTATGCCTATCCGTTCTGAACAACCCAATGTGTCCAGGCTTCATAGGAAAATCAATTACACTAGCTAAAAAAAACTGAACTAAACAAACATAAAAAAAACTCACTTGTTTGTAAGGAATTGTGAATTAATCATAGACTGTAAAGGAATTAACTCATTCCTGTATCCAACACGGCTATCACGTCACGTGACAAAAGAACGAGACTCGAGAGATGAGCTATTTCTGCATTCAGCCTATGGGGACTTGAACGAAGGATTTGAACGAGAAGACTCGAGAGATGAACTAATCTTTTCTGTTTCCGGTGATAGCCTTGCCTATGGGCTGGGACTTGATGAACGAATGACTCGAGACTGGTGAACTAATCAATTCTGTTTCCTGTACAGAACATATGGGATGTTGCGCATGCACAGTCAACACAAAATGAACGAATCGCTCTCTGAGACAACCCGTTGTTCTCGAGTCATATTAAAGATTCGTTCAAAATGAACAAATCGTTCCTGAACGACACATCACTAGTGGGCAGTGGGCAGTGCGCTGACATACAGCGCTGTTGCGCTTCGGGCGACCCGAGTTCGAGTCCCGGCTCGTGGACCTTTCCCGATCCCGTCCCTCTCTCCCTCTCCCACTTCGCTTCCTGTCTACCTACTGTCCCATCATAATAAAATCTTTTTTTTTTTAAATTATTAAAAAAAAAATCAACTAATCGAATATTAGAAGAAACCTGACTCATCCCTAATCAGCAATGCTTTTTTATCACTTGTTTCTTCTTTTTTTTTCACCTGTGTTTTGATCCAGAGATTCTGTTGGTGTTGGTTGGGCAGCACTCACCTTCGGGGCACAGTCCATGTGCATGCTGGGAACCGGAAGAGTTGTGATGTACATGGTCACCATACGGTACAGGTACAACATTCCCTGCAGGAAGAAAAACCTCCGGCCCACGATGGCTCTGTCAACACAACAGGACAAGCAGGAATCATTCTGTGACCCCCACTGTGAGCTACAGGGTCGGCAATCGAGGATGTACGGTTTAGTTGAAGCCATCCGTTCACATTACATCAAATCATTTTTAAAATAACCATGTTCAACGGCTTCTTTTGTAGTGAAATACTTACCCATGATGCTGTAGAGTAAATCCCACCAATCAGAGAGTGGCAGCGAGCAAATCGTGCCAAAAGAGCTCTTTAGCTCCGCCCACTCCCATGAAGCGCTGAGAATGACATAATGATCTCTCTATGCTCACTAAAGACGTAGCTGATTGGTTTGGTTCATGTGACTCTTTAAAGTCACCATGAAATCAAGTTTTATGATGTTAATCTCACTGTTATCTATAAGCTAGTGCGCTCCAAAACTATGACAAAACGCGCATTTAGAAGATATAAGCATTCAAAACATAAGCTACAGTCTCTTTTTCTGCACTTCTCATCAGATTTTCTGTCCAATCAAATGCTCTCTAGAATCTGAAGCCCCGCCCCCTACACTTTAAATAGCTGGGAACGATCAGACAGTGCACTATATAGGGGATAGGGAACGATCAGACAGTGCACTATATAGGGCAGGGTTCTCCAAAATACGGCCCGCGGGCCGAATACGGCCCGCCCACCACATTTGGACCGGCCCTCTGAGTCCTGCACGGGCGGGTACCCGACGGGTGATCCGCGAATATTGCTGAAACGGGTGAAAAAAACATCCTTACTGTGTCGGATACGGGTGCGGGTTGGACAAACACGGGTCTAAACACGGGTTTTAAACGGTCACGTGGAAACGAATATATATATAAAAATATATGCATGTGTATTGTAGATGTGTTCCTAAAAAAAAGTATGCATATTTTTAGGAACACATCTACAAAAATATGCCTTGCCTGTATTTCAAGTTGATCAAATAATTTCAAATCCATATTAGTTTATTTGTGGCCGTGCGGCGCGCGGTCGTCGAGATGATCCTGAGGAGTTGAAGAAAAGAGAGCCGCAAATGTGGAACTTCATCGCTGAGGAAGCACGCAGATAACTGTGCTAACAAACCAAGCACACACAGTTCTAGCGAACAGTATTTTTCAAAAGGGGACAGAACTGAAGGTGCCTCGTAGAGATGATAAGGACACATAACCATGTTTGACAGCTCTGAAGTTGTCCTTGTGTTAATGGTCGTGTAATAACTTCTGTATGCTGGCAATAAACATTTTTGAAAGTGTGTCTATAATGTTATGCTAAACATTAGATTTTTAGTTTGATGAATAGATTTAAAATCATAATAAAATCTCCACAATAATACTGGTAGTCACTCCGGCCCATGTGATTTGACCGACCCGGCCCCCCATTAAAGAAAGGAAAAATGATGTGGCCCTTACAGAAAAAAGTTTGGGGACCCCTGGTATAGGGGATAGGGGATGATCAGACAGTGCACTATATAGGGGATAGGGAATGATCAGACAGTGCACTATATAGGGGATAGGGGATGATCAGACAGTGCACTATATAGGGGATAGGGAATGATCAGACAGTGCACTATATAGGGGATAGGGAATGATCAGACAGTGCACTATATAGGGGATAGGGAATGATCAGACAGTGCGCTATATAGGGGATAGGGAATGATCAGACAGTGCGCTATATAGGGGATAGGGAATGATCAGACAGTGCATTATATAGGGGATAGGGAATGATCAGACAGTGCGCTATATAGGGGATAGGGAATGATCAGACAGTGCTCTATATAGGGGATAGGGAATGATCAGACAGTGTGCTATATAGGGGATAGGGAACGATCAGACAGTGCGCTATATAGGGGATAGGGAACGATCAGACAGTGCGCTATATAGGGGATAGGGAACGATCAGACAGTGCACTATATAGGGGATAGGGAACGATCAGACAGTGCGCTATATAGGGGATATGGAACGATCAGACAGTGCGCTATATAGGGGATAGGGAATGATCAGACAGTGCGCTATATAGGGGATAGGGAATGATCAGACAGTGCTCTATATAGGGGATAGGGAATGATCAGACAGTGCGCTATATAGGGGATAGGGAACGATCAGACAGTGCGCTATATAGGGGATAGGGAACGATCAGACAGTGCGCTATATAGGGGATAGGGAACGATCAGACAGTGCACTATATAGGGGATAGGGAACGATCAGACAGTGCACTATATAGGGGATAGGGAACGATCAGACAGTGCGCTATATAGGGGATAGGGAACGATCAGACAGTGCGCTATATAGGGGATAGGGAACGATCAGACAGTGCACTATATAGGGGATAGGGAACGATCAGACAGTGCACTATATAGGGGATAGGGAATGATCAGACAGTGCGCTATATAGGGGATAGGGAATGATCAGACAGTGCGCTATATAGGGGATAGGGAACGATCAGACAGTGCGCTATATAGGGGATAGGGAACGATCAGACAGTGCGCTATATAGGGGATAGGGAACGATCAGACAGTGCGCTATATAGGGGATAGGGAATGATCAGACAGTGCACTATATAGGGGATAGGGAACGATCAGACAGTGCGCTATATAGGGGATAGGGAACGATCAGACAGTGCACTATATAGGGGATAAGGAACGATCAGACAGTGCACTATATAGGGGATAAGGAACGATCAGACAGTGCACTATATAGGGGATAAGGAACGATCAGACAGTGCACTATATAGGGGATAAGGAACGATCAGACAGTGCACTATATAGGGGATAAGGAACGATCAGACAGTGCGCTATATAGGGGATAGGGAACGATCAGACAGTGCACTATATAGGGGAGAGGGAACGATCAGACAGTGCACTATACAGGGGATAGGGAACGATCAGACAGTGCACTATATAGGGGATAGGTAACGATCAGACAGTGCATTATATAGGGGATAGGGAACGATCAGACAGTGCACTATATAGGGGATAGGGAACGATCAGACAGTGCACTATATAGGGGATAGGGAACGATCAGACAGTGCACTATATAAGGGATAGGGAACGATCAGACAGTGCTCTATATAGGTACAGTGCACTATATAGGGGATAGGGAACAATCAGACAGTGCACTATATAGGGGATAAGGAACGATCAGACAGTGCAGTATATAGGGGATAGGGAACGATCAGACAGTGCACTATATAGGGGATAGGGAACAATCAGACCGTGCACTATATAGGGGAGAGGGAACGATCAGACAGTGCACTATATAGGGGATAGGGAACGATCAGACAGTACAGTATATAGGGGAGAGGGAACGATCAGACAGTGCACTATATAGGGGATAGGGAACGATCAGACAGTGCATTATATAGGGGATAGGGAACGATCAGACAGTGCACTATATAGGGGATAGGGAACGATCAGACAGTGCACTATATAGGGGATAGGGAATGATCAGACAGTGCACTATATAGGGGATAGGGAACAATCAGACAGTGCACTATATAGGGGATAGGGAACAAACAGACAGTGCAGTATATAGGAGAGAGGGAACGATCAGACAGTGCACTATATAGGGGATAGGGAACGATCAGACAGTGCTCTATATAGGTACAGTGCACTATATAGGGTATAGGGAACAATCTGACAGTGCACTGTATAGGGGATGAGGAACCATCAGACAATGCACTATATAGGGGATGGGGAACGATCAGACAGTGCACTATATAGGGGATAGGGAATGATCAGACAGTGCACTATATAGGGGATAGGGAACGATCAGACAGTGCACTATATAGGGGATAGGGAACAATCAGACAGTGCAGTATATAGGGGATAGGGAACAATCAGACAGTGCAGTATATAGGGGAGAGGGAACGATCAGACAGTGCACTATATAGGGGATAGGGAATGATCAGACAGTGCATTATATAGTGGATAGGGAACCATCAGACAGTGTACTATATAAGGGATAGGGAACGATCAGACAGTGCACTATATAGGGGATAGGGAGCGATCAGACAGTGCACTATTTAGGGGATAGGGAGCGATCAGACAGTGCACTATATAGGGGATAGGGAGCGATCAGACAGTGCACTATTTAGGGGATAGGGAGCGATCAGACAGTGCACTATTTAGGGGATAGGGAGCGATCAGACAGTGTAAATATGCTTTCCATTGGGGTGAATGGGGTCTGATTTCATGTTAGTGTCAGTAAACTGCCGCAGATCTGAATTTATTCCGACAAAATGCTCACCTGTGCTTGAGGAAGAGCCATTGGATGAACCACAGAGCCACCAGGATCATTCCGTTCACCTCAGTGACGGAAAACGCCCACTCAGCACGCGGCACGTAATCGAAGAACTTGTCCGGTAACGGCGGGCTGATGGACTTATCCGGGACTCTCTCGTGGATGACGGTGATCATGACTGTCGTAAGGATGAGGTTAAAAGCGGCCCAGATGAAGGCGATTCCCGTCTTCCACCATTCCGACGGCAGCCGAGAGACGCTGGAATTTGGGATAGTGATGCGGATGTAATCCTGGTTTTTCCGCAAGGTTTTACGGAAACCCCGCGCCAAGCGCGTCGGCTTGCTGTTGTTTGGCTTGTCGGAAACCTGACCGCTACTGGGCGTGTCCGGAGAGGGGCGTGTCCTTCCAGTTTGGGGGCGTGTCCTATCCTCTACCATCACCATCACATGGGAGTCGCCGCTGTCTCTGTCATCTTGTTCGTCCAGGAGTTGAGATGCTGCCATCGCTCATACACTAAAACACACAAACAGAGAGGAATACCGTTTAATATCAAACTGTTGCGCCACCTTCAGGCTTTGAAACATAAAGCGCTCACATTTATTCAATGAAATCATAGCTTTTGAAGTTTAATAAATCACATTAGGCAGTATCGACATTTATGTTTTTCCATCCCCAAAATATAAGACCTTAAAACAATCATTAAGACATTTGTTAAGTTATTGAAGACTTTTTATGATCCGACATTTAAGAAAACTGATCCGCAGGGATTTTTTTATTCGCACACATGCTCCAAAATACCCTGTACAGTTCATTATAAAGTCCCTACCCCCTCGTTTTTGAGCATAAAGTTGGCCGTCGCCATCTTGGCTGCATGTCACTCACGGATAACCATAAATGGGCAAAGAGGCAGGACGTGGGTGGAGCTATGGTGCCTGGTCGCTGAAACCACGCCCACCTAGCTCGACCATAGTGGCAATCCACCTGTCACTCAAAGTGGCCACGCCCTTAATTATGCAGAACTTTAAGGCTTTATATAATGTAAACGGATGAGTTATAAAAAAATTCACCCCCCTCACAGTCGTCATAAAGGGCAAAATTAGCCGTAGAGACCAAAACATCTGCTGTAAAGTTGGGCATTTTATCATGAGCTCAATGAGATTCTGCTCCTTCTGGAGTCTGTCTCTAGTGGCCAGTCCATGAACTGCAGTTTAAGTCACTTCCGTATCGGCTTCAGGAGAGACCGTGGGAGATTAGCGCTTGGTTTAGACGTAGGTCGGATGTCCAGATCGTATATGTATCTGACTTAGAACCACCTTTGCAAGTGGCTCAGATCGTGTTTCAATGGAAAGAAATCGGATATTGTGCGGTTTTGTGTTTACACGTGTATTTACACTGTTGGTGCTTTCGGCGGTGGACAGGGGTCAGAATGGGCACCCTGACTGGTCTGGCCGCCCATGACCCTGTGTCCGGTTCTCCACTGGTCCTTCCTTGGAGCACTTCTGATAGAGACTGACCACTGCAGACCGGGAACACCCCACAAGAGCTGCAGTGTTGGAGATGCTCTGACCCAGTTGTCTAGCCATCACAATCTCGAAACTCGCTCAAATCCTTACACTTGCCCATTTCTCCTGCTTCTAACACATCAACTCTGAGGACAAAATGTTCACTTGCTGCCTAATATATCCCGCCCACTAACAGAGATCATCAGGGTTATTCACTTCACACAGTCATAATGTTATGCCTGATCAGTTTGCATGAACCAAACACGGTTTTCCATGGATATTGTTATTATATCCCTCTATAGAAGCTGTAAGTGGGTGTGTTGACTTAGCTCACTCCACAAATGTTTGGGCGTTTCAGTGTGTGTGTGTGTGTGTGTGTGTGTGTGTGTGTGTGTGTGTGTGAATCTAAGGCACACCCTGAAACCTGTGACACATGTTCACCTTTCCCATTCACTTCTCTCTGCATGGACGGACCCTACAGCAGTCTGACCGGTTTGAGCTGTTCTGATGTGAAACTCAAGCCCCCCGTGTAGATCCTCCCCTCCTCCACCACCACAGCTGAACCCCAGAAATGAATGACAGACTTCATATATACGTCTATACGAGTCTGACTGAAGGTAGGAAGGCATCAGACACGTCCCAGTTATGCACTATTCTGTGCGGTTTTGTTTGTAGTATAAATAGAGTTCACACGGATAATCCCAACAACATGATGCACCACCGTTGGTGTAAACTTACACTTCTCTAACTGAAGTGCTTTCCTCTTGGGTTTGTATTCCAAAACATTCATGAATGATATTATTTAAAGTGTTAGTTCGGCTGAAAATGAAAATTATCCCATAATTTAAAGTCACTCTTCCGCCAGAACTCGACTGGCGTACGGCCATTACCAGAAGCCGGTGATTATAGAGTTATATAAATAGTATATTTTCTGACATAAACGCGCACTGTAAACCCTAACGCTCAAAATAATTAATTTGTTTGAGTAGGGTGAACTTAAATTGAACAAATTTCATGAGTATTTAGAGCTTTTGAGTTCTCAAAAAAGACACATTTTAAACGGTCACCCCCCTTTTTGAGAATGCACTATCTAAACTTAAAGGGCTGTAATTCAAGAATGCTTTGGAATATAGACCGAATTTTTTTTTTTTTAGTTATGGAAGTTTAATTTTTACTGTAAATGAAAAACTGTACTAATTTTTTTTTATTTCATATAAAATATATATTTTACAAAAAATGTTTTACTATAAAATTATTATAAAATCAAAGCCATATGTCTAACCAAGTTGTGTTCCAAATTTAAAGTTGATATCACAAAAATTTAAGTTCCCATGAGATTTTGTTTATAGGTGCTGTACCAAAAATAGCCACCGGGTGTCATTCAAATTCCATTTATTGTTTATTTGATGCATTTTCCTGTAAATTTCTGCCCAAATATCACTTCCATCACAAAACAGTCCCCAAATATGGACCCTTGAGACTCAGACCTTTCCGACGATATGTGTTTTGTCAAGATTGGAAAAGATTTTGATTATAAAGTAGTTAAAATTATTGTTGTAATACGAAACATGACACCGCCCACTAGGGGAGGAGCCTGCTAGAAGAATTTAAAGTACCGTTTCCATGGTAACACAATGTCCGATTTCAAAACGGTTTTCACAGGATGAATTTTGAGTTTGTAAGCTTTCAAATGATCCCTAATTTATGATAATTACTTAAATATATGATACAAAAAAAGGCAATCAAAAAAAGAGCACCAGGCGTCCCACCTGTTGGACGGTGACAGTTAAGTCATCTGAACCGCTTCATTGTTTTGAGTTTTTTTAACTTGTTTCTTTTAATTTAGCCTAACTTAAATATAACCAAAACTGGGCTGGGCTTTCTATTTCCCAGCATGCTTTGCCATGACACTCAAAAGGGACAGTAAATGCCAAAATTCGGTAGTGTATAATGCTTTTTCTGCTATGTTAAAGGTGCACTATGTAACATTTTTGCAGTAAAATATCCAAACACCACTAGTCCAGTGTTACTATACATGTTGTTCAGTTGAGTACTTACAATATCCCAAATGTTCCCAACTATCGTGAGAAATTGCTATTTTACCCGAGGAACCGGGACGTGTGAGGGCGTGGCCTGTCGATGACATCATATCTGCGTTTGTTTGCAGTTTTATTTTGCAGAAACGCTTTCCCTCTCACTGCAGTGTGAACAAGTGTCACAGCAGCCGGCGAGAGAACGCACAGAGTAACGCCATCCCATCATCAACACACTCAGATGTGTGTAATATGATCAACAGAGCTGCGTTACCTCACACTCATGAGCGGAGGAGCGGAAGTGGCGACTGTGGCATAATAAAAGTCCCGCTGCTCGCGAGGCGTGTGTTGCGTTCATCTTATTAACAATCGCTCCAGCGGTTCCTCAGCTCCACAACACTCGCTCCTGCTCTGCTTCAGACTACAGTAACGCTAATAATCACATCAACATGATTTCTGCCCGAGTCCTATCCTGATTCTTTCCCACCGGCTGTGAGGTGAAGACCACATGTCCCAAGAGTCTGCGCTCAAACGTGACGTCATAAAACTATGCCTTTGTTTTGAACATGCGACCTCTAGCGGACGGAAAACTTACATAGTGCAGCTTTAAGTTATATAAATAGTATATTTTCTTACACAAATGCACACTGTAAACCCTAACGCTCAAAAATAATTCATTTGAGTAGAGTGAACTTAAATTTAACAAATGTATTTAAAATTTAATTTAAAAAGTGTTAGTTTGGCCAAAAATGGAAATTGTCCCATAATTTAAAGTCACTCTTCCGCCAGAACTCGACTCGCGTACGGCCGTTCCCGGAAGCCAGTGATTATAGAGTTATATAAATAGTATATTTTCTTACACAAATGCGCACTGTAAACCCTAACGCTCAAAATAATTAATTTGAGTAGCGGGAACTTAAATTGAACAAATTTCATGAGTATTTAGAGCTTTTGAGTTCTCAAAACGGACACATTTTAAGTCATCTGAACCGCTTCATTGTTTCTTGTATGTGGATGTGGATGTAAATCACCCTGCGCACAGGATGCGCATACGGCGAATGGTGCGTTCACACCGGGCGCGATTCACGCGAGTGATTTGCATGTTAAGTCAATGCAGAGACGCGAAATGGCATTCTGTGGTGCGATTCGCGCGATTGAGGCGGCGCCAATGACGCGAATTGAGCGAATCGCTCAAGTTGAAAAATCTGAACTTTGGCGGATATTTCGCGGGGCGTTAACTAGGGGTGTAACGGTACACGTATTCGTATTGAACCGTTTCGGTACAGGGCTTCCAGTACGGTGCACGCGTGTACCGAACGGTTATGAATGTAATCTTTAACAGTTAACAGTCGGCTTGTTGTAAGCGCGGAACACACTTCAATCCGAGTTCCCACACGAACATATTAAGTATTCAGTTCATTTTATCACGAAATTAATGCCGTTTTAACGCTCTTTAATGTGACGTGACTGATAGACGCGTATCAGTTCAACTTAAAGCGGCGGCGCGCGAGTCAATGCGATCATCTCTTCCTAAAGAATAAACATAAATCTTAAGGTATGTTGAGGATACATTACAACTTACTGAAATGTATCATATGTCGTGTAATCGCTCCATCTGTGTTTCAACCGCGGAAAGACAATAAAACAGCTTGTAAACAATGTCATGCAGAATCACGTTTACTCAGAAGTCCTTCAGTGTCCACAGCTGTAGCTCACTAGAGAAATCAACTCTTTCACTGAATACATGCACTATATTAGCCGTTATATTCACTATATTAGCCGTTATATTCATTATATTAGCCGTTATATATTCACTATATTAGCCGTTAAAATCATTATATTAGCCGTTATATATTCACTATATTAGCCGTTATATATTCATTATATTAGCCGTTATATATTCATTATATTAGCCGTTATATATTCACTATATTAGCCGTTATATATTCACTATATTAGCCGTTATATTCATTATATTAGCCGTTATATATTCATTATATTAGCCGTTATATATTCATTATATTAGCCGTTATATATTCACTATATTAGCCGTTATATATTCACTATATTAGCCGTTATATTCATTATATTAGCCGTTATATATTCACTATATTAGCCGTTATATATTCATTATATTAGCCGTTATATATTCATTATATTAGCCGTTATATATTCACTATATTAGCCGTTATATATTCACTATATTAGCCGTTATATTCATTATATTAGCCGTTATATATTCATTATATTAGCCGTTATATTCATTATATTAGCCGTTATATATTCATTATATACTACTTAGCCTGTTAGTGATGTCTTGTTTATTTAATGTATGTTTAAATAAACCTGTCATGAAAATTACAGCCACTAAATGATTATATTTCAACAACGAATAAAAATAATTCGATTTAGAAGTTAATGCAAAAACTGCCTTATGTGAAGCTTATGAGTGTTGATTATTATATCTAAAAATAAATAGCAACTGAATTTAGGCTAATAGTTTGGGCTCTGTTGTTAATCTTTAATAGCTATATGTAAGTAAGGGCTCCCTATATAGTTTACAGCATTATCTTTAAGAAACTTTTAGTTATAATTTAATTCATTTAAGGACAGACACAATTTTTTTCATTAAACCACTGTTGAATAAAAATGAATAAAAAGCAATTTTGTAAAACTGCTGTACCGAATCCATACCGAACCGGAAATTGAAAAGCGGTTTCCTATATTAACCGGAAACCGAAAGTGAGTTACCCTCTCAACAAAATCTATGTCAGCCATTTCACAACGAGACTGGAGCAGAAAAAAAGAGCCAGAGCCAGCGGCAAATGTGAGAAGGACTAGCCGAGGAAAGGCGGGTCTCGCCGGGTAAACGAGCGCGGAATGTCACTCATCGCCTGGATCTCACAACTCCGAAAACGGCAGATAAAATGCTCAAATAGGCACTCTTTTTATAAATTAACCACAGATTTGAGCTTTAAACAACTATATTATCACCTGAAAAAGTCTTTAAACTACGTTTTGTCACACATTAATAGTAGTATTTTTTACAAAAAAGACGTCAAGTGACCGAGACGAGCTGGCTCATATAGGCTCATATAGAAGCCCCTCCCATGACGCGAATTCGCGTCTGTTGTGTAGTTGTCACGCGCGAATGAAGCAAGTAAACTCAAAATGTTCAAACGTCCACCTTCGCGCGAATCACGTCCGGTGTGAACGCCACATTAGTCCCGCTCTGTATTATAATACTTTTGCGCTATGAAAGATTACTAATAAGGTTTAAACTGTTTGTCAATGTTATGTTATTTATTTGGAAGGTTATACACATGTCTTTCAGTGCCTTTTTGTTATTACTGCGGTGATTTGTACATAGCTGCACTGTGAGGGTTTTGTATTTATTTGTTTATAATGCTGAATGCGGCTGTTTATATTGTTTTAACTTTAAACCTGTTGGTAGCATTAAGTACTGAAGTACTTAAAGGGTGGCAGTCTTTTAAAATCAACTGTTGTTGTGGACTTTATACTGAAGAAGTATTTGTTCTCCATTAGAATGAGATGTTTTTAGGTGGGTAATTGAGCAAAGTGCTTCCATTTATTATGTTATTATTATTGGTTCATAAAAATATCGGAATCGGCAAATAGCCAAAGCTGCGGCATCGGAAGTGAAAAAGTGGTATCGGGACATCCCTAGAAATTATCCATAATTTAAAGTCACTCTTCCGCCAGAACTCGACTCGCGTACGGCCATTCCCGGAAGCCAGTGATTATAGAGTTATATAAATAGTATATTTTCTTACACAAATGCGCACTGTAAACCCCAACGCTCAAAATAATTAATTTGAGTAGCGGGAACTTAAATTGAACAAATTTCATGAGTATTTAGAGCTTTAAGTCATCTGAACCGTTTCGTTGTTTTGAGTTTTTTTAACTTGTTTCTTTTAATTTAGCCTAACTTAAATTTAACCGAAACTGGGCTGGGCTTTCTATTTCCCAGCATGCTTTGCCATGACACTCAAAAGGGACAGTAAATGCCAAAATTCGGTAGTGTATAATGCTTTTTCTGCTATGTTAAGTGGGAGATTTAGCAGTGTTTAATGTTTTGCTACGCTAATTTAGCCACCATCATGTGACGAGTGGAGAATGAGCTTGGTTTGAGAACAGATCCGTTAAATGTGTTATTGTTATGCTATCAATGTTGCCAATTAGCTAGTTAAAGGGTTAGTTCACCCAAAAATGAAAATGATGTCATTAATTACTCACCCTCATGTCGTTCGACACCCGTAAGACATTCATCGTTCATCTTCGGAACACAAATGAAGATATTTTTGTTGAAAGCTGATGCTGAGAAAGGCCTCCATTGACATTCAGTACATTTACACTCACAAGACCCATAAAAGGCACTGAAAACGTCGTTACAAAGTCCATCTCACTACAGTGGCTCTACAATAATGTTATGAAGCGACGACAATAGTTTTTGAGCGAAAAAAAAAAAAAATCAAAATAACGACTTTATTCTACAAGTTCTTGTCTTACTTGTCGGCCGTGAACTCACGAAGCAGCACGACGCATGCGCAAGAATATGACGTAGCTTCTGGGTCACGTGTCCGAACGCCGGTTCTGCATCATATTCTCGCGCATGCGTCGTGCTGCTTCGTGAGTTCACGGCACAGAAGACAAGAACTTGTAGAATAAAGTCCATCCATCCATCCATCCATCTTCTGCTTTATCCGGGGCCGGGTCGCGGGGGCAGCAGTCTAAGCAGAGATGCCCAGACTTCCCTCTCCCTAGACACTTCCTCTAGCTCTTCCGGGGGGACACCGAGGCGTTCCAAGGCCAGCCGGGAGACATAGTCCCTCCAGCGTGTCCTTGGTCTTCCCCGGGGCCTCCTCCCGGTTGGACATGCCCGAAACACCTTCCCAGGAAGGCGTTCAGGAGGCATCCGGAACAGATGCCCGAGCCACCTCAGCTGTCCCCTCTCGATGTGGAGGAGCAGCGGCTCTACTCCGAGTTCCTCCCGAGTGACTGAGCTTCTCACCCTATCTCTACGGGAGCGCCCAGCCACCCTGCGGAGAAAGCTCATTTCGGCCGCCTGTATCCGGGATCTTGTCCTTTCGGTCATGACCCAAAGCTCATGACCATAGGTGAGAGTAGGAACGTAGATTGACCGGTAAATCGAGAGCTTCGCCTTACGGCTTAGCTCTTTCTTCACCACGACAGACCGGTACATCGACCGCATTACTGCAGAAGCTGCACCGATCCGTCTGTCAATCTCCCGTTCCATCCTCCCCTCACTCGTGAACAAGACCCCTAGATACTTGAACTCCTCCACTTGGGGCAGGAACTCTCCACCAACCTGAAGTGGGCAAGCCACCCTTTTCCGACTGAGGACCATGGCCTTCGGATTTGGAGGTGCTGATCCCCATCCCAGCCGCTTCACACTCGGCTGCAAACCGTCCCAGTGCATGCTGGAGGTCCTGGTTAGAAGGGGCCAACACGACAACGTCATCCGCAAAGAGCAGAGACGAAACCGCGTGGTCCCCAAACCACGGGGAGACCACGCGGAGCCAGAATAAAGTCGTTATTTTGATTTTTTTTCGCTCAAAAACTATTGTCGTCGCTTCATAACATTATTGTAGAGCCACTGTAGTGAGATGGACTTTGTAACGACGTTTGTAAAGTGCCTTTTATGGGTCTTGTGAGTGTAAATGTACTGAATGTCAATGGAGGCCTTTCTCAGCCTCAGCTTTCAACAAAAATATCTTCATTTGTGCTCCGAAGATGAACGAATGTCTTACGGGTGTCGAACGACATGAGGGTGAGTAATTAATGACATAATTTTCATAATTTGGGTGAACTAACCCTTTAAAGCTAGCCAAGTTTCCACTACTAAAAATGTTAATGATAATTTTAAGTTAAACGTATGATTAGCTTTCCCACAGAGAGAAAGTTAATGAGTACTTTACATTTCTCAACTTAAACATTTTTGCTGTAACTCAATTTTTTTGAGTTTTGCCAACTTATTTGCGTTTGCAGTCGCTTCCGAAGGCCTTTATTAACCCTGAGGTCGTATCGATTACTTTTATGATGGAGGGACGCACTTTTTTTGGGCTTCAAAATCTCAACCCCCATTCACTGCCATTATAAAGCTTGGAAGAGCCACATTTATTGAGCATAACTGATTGTGTTTGGCTAAAATAAGAAAGGCATACACGCCTAGGATGGCTTGAGGGTGAGTAAACCATTGGGTAATTTAATTTAATTTGAGAAAACCGCAGAAAAACACGACAATAGCTATGAAACTGCCTTGCTGAAGTCACAGGATGTTTGACTGGTTGTGTAAATGTTTGACAGGTAATTGATCTGATTTGACAGCATTGCTGAGCTGCCGCAGAAGTCATTGACCTCACACACCTGTGCACGCGCACACAACCCCGGGCGCGCCCCCGAGACCTTCAGCATCATCATCGGAGCCCAAAAGTAAGTGTTCCAGAACCATCCGGATCCTAATGGCATGAGGATCGATCCGGATCAGCGCGTGGCTGCCAGTAAACCCATCTCACGCTCCCGAAATAAACACAAACCACCGGGAGCGCGCCTCCAAACACACACACACACACACACCAAAAACGCCCCAAAATGCGCTCCAAGTAGAAAACTCACTTGGTTTTGTGACATGATCTGTGTTTTTCTATAATATATCAGATGAACCTCTTACTCGAGCACAATAAAGTCCGTTCATATAACACAACAGCACAGACAGACGTGGAACACTTTACATACCTGATGAGAGTTACAGTCCAGCACGCGTTAATTCATCAAACAACGCGACGCGTGATGTGAAGCGGACGATTTACCTGTTCAGCGCCGGAAGACTCACTGAGCGAGCGACGGGTTTAGGGGGTGGGAGTTAACCCCGCCCACACCTGCAACCACGCCCCGCGGAGGATCAGAGCCACGCCCACCACATGAAGCGTTGCGTCAGAGTAGTTACGAATGACAAGAAAACTTTGTGTTATGCAACACTGGCCTCAGGAATGCATTTGAGCACCTTATTGTTAATTGTACTCATGAACATGCAAAAATATTTATAATAAATATTGCATACTATATTAATTTGATGTATTTGTTATATTAACTATATATTACACTATTTAAGTAATATTTGTATTATTAATTTGATAATTTATATTATTATTTTATATATCAATATATGGATTATTCTAGTTTGTTTTCTTATGCTCACATCATAAATATTACGTATTATATTTGTTATATTAACTATATATCACACTATTTTATAAATATTAAATATTCTATTAATCACGATTAATCACATCCAAAATAAAAGTTTGTGTTTACATAATATATGTGTGTGTGAACTGTGTATAATTATTATTTATATATAAAAACACACACAAGCATGTATATATTTAAGAAAAATTTATTATATTTATATATAAAATATTTATATTTATATATAATATAAATTATATAAATGTATACAGTATATACATGCAAATATTTCTTAAATATATACATGAATATTTATATAAACATAATAATTATACACAGTTCACACACATATATATTATGTAAACACAAACTTTTATTTTGGATGTGATTAATCGTGATTAATCTTTTGACAGCCCTAATTCTATTATATATCAATATATGGATTATTCTAGTTTGGGGTTTTTGTGCTCATAAAAATGCAAAAATATTTTCATAAATATTACATAAATTAATTTTATTTATTTGTTATATTAACTATATATGATACTATTTAATTAATATTTGTATTATTCATGTTATAATTTATATTATTATTTTATATATCAATATATGGATTATTCTAGTTTGTTTTCTTATGCTCACGTCATAAATATTACATATTATATTTGTTATATTAACTATATATATCACACTATTTTATAAATATATTTAATATTCATGTTATAATTTATATTAATATTTTATATATCAATATAAGGATTATTTTAGTTTGTTTTCTTATGCTCACATCATAAATATTACATATATTATTTCTATTTATTTTTTATATTAATTATATATTGCACTTTTATAAATATTAAATATATTATATATCAATATATGGATTATTCTAGTTTGTTTTTTGTGCTCATAAAAATGCAAAAATATTTTCACATACATCATAAATATTACATATATTATTTTTATTTATTTGTTGTATATCCACATCTCTTTGTTCCTCAGCCCCAAATATGCACCCCTCATCAACCGTGTGAAGCCATCAGTGAAGACTATCAAGGTGTGGCCTGCGGGGGCAGACTCCACACTCCAGGAAAGGTTTCTAAACACAGACTGGAGTATGTTTGCTTCTCAAGCCACCAGTGGCGCTCACACGGACATTAACTCCTACACCTCCTCAGTATTGGATCATATCAATACCACCATTGACAGTGTTACAACCCAGAAACAGATCACCACATACCCAAATCAGAAGCCTTGGATGAACAGGGAAGTACGACTCCTGCTGAAGTCACGCAATACTGCCTTCAGATCAGGAGATGCACAAGCCTACAGCACATCCAGAGCAAACCTGAAGAGGGGCATCAAAAAGGCCAAGCACTGCTACAAGCTAAAGATAGAGGGACACTTTTCCAACTCTGACCCTCGACGCATGTGGCAGGGCATTCAGGCCATCAGTGATTATAAACCCACCCACTCCACCCCCGCAGCCACTGATGTCAACTTCCTGAACGAGCTAAATTACTTTTATGCTCGTTTTGAAAGAGACAACAGAGAAACTGCCACCAAGCTCAAACCCTCAGCTGACCACCCACCAATCACACTCTCCTCCACAGATGTCTGCAAGGCACTGAGCCGGATCAGCACGCACAAGGCTGCTGGACCAGACAACATCCCTGGTCGTGTTCTCAGGGCATGTGCGGAGCAGCTCGCTGGGGTTTTTACAGACATTTTCAACCTGTCTCTCGCCCAAGCAGCTGTACCATCATGCTTTAAACGCACTTCCATTGTACCAGTGCCGAAACACTCCAGCCCGAGGTGCCCTAATGACTACCGCCCTGTAGCACTCACACCCATCGTTATGAAGTGCTTTGAGCGGCTGGTCCTGGAACACCTAAAAGACTCTATACCAGGGATGGGCAACTCCAGTCCTCGAGGGCCACTGTCCTGCAGAGTTTAGCTCCAACCCTAATCAAACACACCTGAACCAGCTAATCAATGTCTTCAGGATTACTAGAAGGCTACAGGCAGGTGAGTTTTATCAGGGTTGGAGCTAAACTTTGCAGGACAGTGGCCCTCGAGGACTGGAGTTGCCCATCCCTGCTCTATACCATCCACATTGGACTCACACCAGTTTGCCTATCGCAGCAATAGGAGCACAGAGGATGCAGTGTCCATGGCACTGCACTCTGTGCTCACCCATCTGGACAGTAAAAACACCTATGCACGCATGCTTTTTGTTGACTTCAGCTCAGCATTCAACACTGTCATCCCATCCAAGTTAATTGCCAAACTTGGAGACCTGGGCATCAACACTTCAATGTGTAACTGGATTTTGGACTTCCTAACTGACAGACCACAGAATGTTCGATCAGGATCCACCTGCTCCACGTCCATCACACTCAACACTGGTGTACCACAGGGCTGTGTGCTAAGTCCGTTTCTCTACTCCCTCTTCACCTCCGACTGCAAGCCTGTGTATGGAACTAATTCCATCGTCAAGTTTGCAGACGACACTACGGTGATTGGTCTCATCAGCAACAACGATGAGACTGCCTACAGGGAGGAGATCCAGCACCTGGCCACATGGTGCACTGATAATAACCTGTTCCTCAACACCACCAAAACGAAGGAGCTCATCGTGGACTTCAGGAAGGAGTCAAGAGGCACACACGACACCATCCACATCAATGGAATGGCTGTTGAGCGTGTCTCCAGTTTCAAGTTCCTGGGGATCCACATCTCGGCGGACATGTCGTGGATGACCAACACCTCCAGCCTGGTCAAGAAGGCTCACCAGCGCCTCTTCTTCCTGAGGACACTGAGGAAGAATCAGCTCTCCTCGGCTATCCTGGTGAACTTCTATCGCTGCGCAATAGAAAGCATCCTGACCAACTGTGTGGCAGTATGGTATGGGAGCTGCTCTGTTGCGGAGCGCAAGGCACTGCAGCGGGTGGTGAAAACTGCCCAGCGCATCACAGGGACTCCACTACCTGCCATCGAGCACATCTAGAGGAAACGCTGTCTGCATCGAGCTCGCAGCATCCTCAAGGACTCCTCTCACCCGGCCCACAGACTGTTTTCTCTCCTGCCCTCCGGCAGGCTTTTCAGGATCCTCCTGACCAGGACCAGCAGACTAAAGAACAGTTTTTTCCCCAGAGCTGTCTCTTTACTGAACTCAAACCACCGTTGATCCACTTCCCTCATAAACTGCAAACTCTCCTACCTCACACCTACATTCACTTTGTTATTTGCACTACCGACTGTTTATTACAGTAACAACTGTTTACTTATGCATTTTGCACCACCATATCTTAACTGGAATATGCTCATTTGCACTGCCGACTGTATTTACAGTAACCATGTTTACATTTGCATTTTGCGCCGTACTTCTAACTGCAATATGCAACCACTTTCCACTGCACTTTTACACTTTCTTTCGGATAGCTCTGTCCATAATTTATTGCACTACCTTAATCCACTGCTATATTCCTCATATTAGCCTAACATATTATTGTATACCTCTATCTGTAAAATTCTGTTCAAAGTAATAGCCATCTGTATATTATATTCATAGTACATATTCACCTGTACATTCTGTTTACATTCTGTTTATAGTAATAGCCATCTGTATATTTATATTTATTCACTGTATATATTCATCTGTAAATTCAGTTCTGTTTATAGTAATAACCATCTCTCTACTTATACATATTTATATATATTCAGTACATTTTTATGTCCTGCACTTACGCAACCATTGTATATATCCTGCACTTGCTGCTATTGCACTTCTGGTTAGACCTAAACTGCATTTCGTTGCCTTGTACTTGTACTTGTGTAATGACAATAAAGTTGAATCTAATCTAATCTAATCTAATCTATTAACTATATATTACACTATTTAATTAATATATTTAATATTCATTTTATAATTGGTTGATATATGGATTATTCTGGTTTGTTTTCTTGTACTCACATCATAATTATTACATATTATATTAATTTTATTTATGGGTTATATTAACTATATATATTATGCTATTTTATAAATATTAAATATTATATTCATTTTATAATTTTATGAGTACAAGAAAACAAACTAGAATAATCCATATCGACATATAATATAATAATATAAATTATAAAATGAATCATAAATAAAAAGCATCATAAATATTGCATACTATATTAATTTTATTTATGTGTTATATTAACTATATATTATACTATTTTATAAATATTGAATATTATATTCATTTTATAGTTATATTATATATATATTTTTAAAAACATAATTTATTTACAAAACATGAATCTCCAGCGCGCGGTCACGAGAGCACCACGACAAGGCTTGTTCCTTCATTTAACCACGGATTCGTTTGTAAACAAGAGACTGGATTTGCAGACAGGATGAGATTACATGAATGAATGAAGCAACACACTAATGTGAGGAAAACATGTTTTTTATATGTGATAGTATTGCATTGTTACATATAGTTTGATATAGATCTATAGATTGTGTACGTGTCTAACATACCTTAAGACGCGGTCAAAGGCTTAAGAATCCTTTATTTGAGGTTGTTGATGTGCGTTGTTCACTCTCTTGACTTGATATTTGAAGGAAAAATACAACCGCGGAAGTTTTGATCATGCAGTCTGCTGTAACGTGTGCGCGTGTGTGTGTACGGTTTGTGGTTATATCCACCGATCGGGCGGGCCAAGTAATAAAAAAATAACATTCCAATCTCATCCAAGATGAGATTCTTTCTTCAGTCGAAAAGTTGATTATGATTTGACTTTGTGTAACTTTAGTGAGTGTGTAGTGTCGCTGTTTGAGCATAAACAACATCTGCAAAAGTTACGACGTTCAACGTTCAGAGGAAAGGGAGAGATTTTCTTCTACAGAAATCACTTTTTAAGGAGGTGGTAGGGACTACAACGGGCTAGTGACATCACTAACCCTGAAATTTACATAAACCCCGCCCCCGAGAACATGCTAATCAATGACGTGAAGATGAACTCATAAACTCATCCACTATCCCTTCAGAAACTTCCCGTCTCGTCCTACATGTCGTCTCTTCTTCTTGAGCTATTGAAGCTCCGCCCCTTGAGCAGCAGCTCATTTGTATTTAAAGGGCCAAGCACATAAGCGGCACGTTTCTGCTCACCCTCAAAAAGTGACAATTTTGACATGCAATAAATTATCTGTGGGATATTTTGAGCTGAAACTTCACACACACACACACACACACACACACACACACACACACACACACACACACACACACACACACACACACACACACACACACACACACACACACACACACACACACACACACACACACCAGAGACTTATTTTACATCTTGTAAAAAGGTGCAAATCAACCTCCCCTTTAATTGGCTGTTTTTAATCATTTATTTGTAGATTTTGCTGATTAAATATTTACCATAACTTATCTTAGTTAAGCCTTCTATATTCTATATTAACATGATAAATATGACATATTATACATCTATTATAGACTTCTCTGAGACTTCTGGTGGTTTTTAATCATTTATTGTCGGGATTTTGATCATGAATGACAGAGTTTTTGTTTTTATTTGATCCCGCCGTTGCTGATGCTTGGGGCCCGGCAGAGGCCCTTCCCACGGACTTCAAAAGCCACGCCCTTATACGTGGCCACGCCCTTGGCGTCTGTGCACAGGTCAGGTTGTAAACGCTCCCAGATCCGCTGTTTGGGATTCAACTCTTTCTCTGGTTCACCTGCACATCACAAACAGAGTCCGTTACAAACTCTGAGGCCTGTCTGCGAGCGGTTTATGAGGAGCGGCTCTTACCGGGGTAATTCTGGAAAGTGACCCTGTCGCCTGGCTGAGCAGCCGTGGGCGGAGTCAACGGCTCCATCCTCTCTTGATTGACAGCGCAGAGGAGGCGGGCCTGCGACTGAACACCTCGTACCTTCACCGGCCGCACGTTACACAACAACACCACCAGACAGCCGACCAGCTGCACAAACACACACACAATACATATTGTATTATAATACTCACTATATAACACAACACAAGCTTCTTGATTCGCTAAATGTTCATTTGCAGTGCTGTAAGATGGTGGTGTTTTTGACCTGTTCTGGAGGCGTGTGATTGGTCAGTCCGCTGACCACGGTTCTGGGGGCGGGTTCTCCGAGCTCCACCTCCTGGACGTACAGTGACGCCGAATCCGGATGTTTCCGAACGTCCAGAATGCGAGCGACCCGCAGGTCCAGACGGGACACGTCGGGTTTCTGGTCTCGCATCAGAACGGACTCAGAAGTCTTCGGCGCGTCCGCACCTGCGAATGAAGAATCCTCATTGATTTCTCTGTCTATGGCGGCTGCTTGGACATTTAAGCATTTGGCAGACTTGCTATGGAAGTTTGTTTATGCCATGTAATAAAAAATAACATCTCATGATTTTTTTCCTCGCAACTGCAACTTTATATATCTCTCAAGTATAACTCGCAATTGCGAATTTATATCTAACGATTCTGAGGAAAAAAGTCAGAATTGCAAGATATAAACTCAAATGTGAGGAAAAAATCATTGTGAAAAAAGCCAGATTTGTGATATAAACATCAAATTTAAAAAACTGTGAGAAAAAATTGTGGGTGAATAAATCAGGATCAGAATTGTAAAATAAAGTCGCAATTGCAAAAAATGTGTCAGAAGTGTGATATAAACTCGCAATTACGAGAAAAAAAAAACAGATCTAAACTCACAACTGAGAACAAATTGTGATATATAAACTCGCTTTTCAGAAATTGTAAGGTAATTCACAACTGCAAGAACAAAAATAATTTGAGAAATAATGTAACAATTGCGAGTAAAAAATAATGTGAGATATAAACTTAATTTCGCATTTGCAATTTTTTTTAATTATTGCATGATATAAACTTAATATAAATAACTGTGAGAAAAGAAGTCGGAATTGTAAAATATAGTCGCAATCGTGAGAAAAAAAAATAGTTGTGTGATATAAATTCGTAATTGCAAGAAAAATGTCAGAATTGTGATAAACTCGCAATTGCTAGAAAAAATAATTGTGAGATATAAACACAACTGGGAGAAAAAATTGTAAGTTATAAATTCGCAATTGCAAAACAAAATATGATATAAACTCAAAATTGTGAGAACAAAAGTCATAATTGTGAGATATAAACTTACAACTGTGAGAAAAGAAGTCGGAATTGCAAAATAGTCACAATTCTGAGAAAAAAAAGTGAGATATCACTCACAATTGCGAAAAACGGAGATTTGTAATATATAGTCACAATTGCGAGAAAAAAAGTCAGAATTGTGAGATATAAATGCGCAAATGCGAGAAAAAATTATTGTGAAATATAAAATTACAGCTGCAAGGAAAGAAGTCGGAATTGAGAAAAAATTCATAATTGAATTTAATTCAATTATTTGAATTAATTCAAATTAATTGAATAATTAAAACTCGCAATTACGAGAAAAAAAAAACTGAGAACAAATTGTGATATATAAACTCAGAAATTGTAAGGTATAAATTCACAATTGCAAAAAAAAATTTATAATTGCGAGAAAAAAGTCTGAATTGTGATAAACTCGAATTGCTAGAAAAAAATAATCGTGAGATATAAACTCAACTGTGAGAAAAAAAAGTTATAATTGTGAGATATAAACTTACAACTGCGAGAAAAGAAGCCGGAATTGTAAAATATAGTCACAATTGAGAGAATAAAATAGTGAGATATAAAATTGCAATTGAGAAAAAACGAGATTTGTAATATAGAGTCATAATTGTGAGAATTTTGAGATATAAATGCGCAAATGTGAGAAAAAATTATTGTGAAATATAAACCAACAACTGCCAGAAAAGAAGTCGGAATTGTAAAATATAGTCGCAATTGTGAGAAAAAAAAAATTGTAATTGCGAGAAAAATTATAGTGAGATATAAACTCAACTGTGAGAATTTTTTTTTATATATATATATATATATATAAACTCGCAATTGAGAAATTTTTAGATAAAAATGTGCAATTGCAAAAAAAAATTATAATATAAACTATAAAAAATTCTTAATTGGGTGATATACACTTACAACTGCGAGAAAATAATTCATAATTGTAAAATATAGTCACAATTGCGTGAATAAACTCATAATTGTGTGAAAAAAATAATTGGGAGCTATAAACTTACAACTGCGAAAAATTTTGATATATAAACTCAAAATTGAGAAAAAATTCAGAATTGTAAAAAATAGTCGCAATTGCAAAAAAATAATAATTGTATGATATAAACTCATAACTGAGATATAAAAAAGATATATCTTTATACATAGAGATATCAAAAAGAAAACTCAAATTTATTGAAGGTTTCCCGTTTGATCAGATCGTGTGTCCCCTAGGAATGGATCTCACCTCTCCGGTCTCTCCTCCGCCTCCCCTCCGGACGAGAGTGTGTGGCGCTCGGC
>CM042248.1:52620741-52633241 GCA_023566225.1 Romanogobio albipinnatus
GGGGCGGGGCCATGGGGCGGTGGGCGGAGCCACGCAACACAACACACCAACGCATTTAAAGGATTATTTCACTTCAAAATGAAAATGTCCTGATAATTTACTCACGCCCATCTCATTCAAGACGGTCATGTCTTTCTTTCTTCAGTCATTTGTTGAGGAAAACATTCCAGGATTTTTCCGCACATAATGGACTTCAATGGGAACCAACGGCCGAAGGTCCAAATCACTGCAGTTTCAGAGGCTCTGACCAATCCCAGACGAGGAACAGAGTCTGATCTAGACAAACCATCCGACACATTTTCTAAATAAATTGAATTAAAAAAACTCAAATGCACCGTTGTTCTTCTTAACGACGTATGACATCATTGCGCCGGAAAGGTCACGCGTGATGCAGGTGGAAGTTGTTTTACCTTTGATTTAGTCTTTGCACGTTCGTTTTAATGCTGCGTTCACACCGAACACGAATTGAACGTCTTGCACGATACGTGGTGCTTTTTGTGCATTCACGCGTTTGAAGCGAATTCGCGTCTGACGTCCGAGTTGAAAAATCTCAACTTTGGCGTCTATTCGCGACGCGTTAACCAATCAGGAGCCTGCTCGCTGCCGTCACATGGTAAAGTGACGTGATGAGAAACCCTGCAATGCTATGTGGTTTCTACCATGTCATGAGTGGTTTCTAGGGTGTTGCTATGTGGTTTCTACCGTGTCATGAGTGGTTTCTAGGGTGTTGCTATGTGGTTTCTACCATGTCATGAGTGGTTTCTAGGGTGTTGCTATGTGGTTTCTACCATGTCATGAGTGGTTTCTAGGGTGTTGCTATGTGGTTTCTACCGTGTTTCTAGGGTGTTGCTATGTGGTTTCTACCGTGTCATGAGTGGTTTCTAGGGTGTTGCTATGTGGTTTCTACAGTGTCATGAGTGGTTTCTAGGGTGTTGCTATGTGGTTTCTACCATGTCATGAGTGGTTTCTAGGGTGTTGCTATGTGGTTTCTACCGTGTCATGAGTGGTTTCTAGGGTGTTGCTATGTGGTTTCTACCGTATCATGAGTGGTTTCTAGGGTGTTGCTATGTGGTTTCTACCGTGTCATGAGTGGTTTCTAGGGTGTTGCTATGTGGTTTCTACTGTAGTTTCTACTGTGTTTGCGAGGTGGTTTCTGCTGTGTTGTGAGTGGTTTCTAGGGTGTTGCTATGTGGTTTATACCATGTTTTGGGTGGCTGCTAGGGTGTTGCTAGGTGGTTTCTACTGTGTCATGCGTGGTTTCTAGAGTGTTGCTGGGTAGTTTCTACTGTGTTGTGAGGTGGATTTTACTGTGTTTTGAGTGGTTTCTAGGGTATTGCTAGGTCGTTTCTAGAATCTTGCTAGTTTGTATGTTTAGGATGTTTCCTAGGGTGTTGCTATGGTATTTCTAGGATGTTTCTTGTGTTATTAGGGTGTTCTGGTGGTTTCTATGGTGTTGCTAGGTAGTTTCTACCGTTTTTGGGTGGCTGCTAGGGTGTTTCTTGGTGGTTTTTACTGTGTTTTGGGTGGTTTCTAGGGTATTGCTAGGTCATTTCTAGTATCTTGCTAGTTTGTATCTAGGGTGTTCTGGGTGGTTTCCTAGGGTGTTGCTATGGTATTTCTGGGATGTTTATTGTGTTATTAGGGTGTTCTGGTGGCTTCTATGGTGTTGCTTGGTAGTTTCTAAGATCTTGCTAGTTAGTTGCTAGTGTAACGCTCCTTATCCGGCAGTATTCAAATCACCAGGCGGACACGAGGAACTGCGTTTCAATCATGCGTTGTGTTTATTTTCTGTAACACAAGGAGAAAAATATTTCCTCTGGCGACACTGGGCATTTAGAGGTGTGTGCATCTACCCAAAAGAACAAAAAGAAATGAGGTTCACCTGTATAGCACTAGTCAAAAAGATGTCGTCAGCCATGCTACGCACATGGTGAGCAAATTATGTCTAAACTTCACAAAGTTAGTCATATACAAATCACAATCAACTACCATATTACACAACATCACTGAACTTTCAATTTAACATTATTTGTGAGATAAACATGTATTATGTTACAAAAATAATCTCATTTCGCTGGAGCATATTTTTACCTACCCCCTCTCTGCATGAGAAACACTTCTCTGCCGAGGGAAGGGGTGTGGCTACACAAGTTAAAGTTAAAGGCGTATGACCCACTAATTACTTCATGTCGCCACCTGAGGTCGCACAACAACAATTAACTGAACAAAAACACAGTAATTTTGGTGAGTCATAACATTTACAGTAACATTTTTAACCCTGTTACACCCACCCCCGCTGAATTTCACCAAAATTGTATACATTTCAAAAACAAAATACACACAAAGATTTACCAAGCCATAAGACAGGTTCCTAGAAATGAACCGCCAACTATCAAAGTATCCCATTAGGATGGACTGGGAAGAAACTGACGCCAACGTCTCAACCCAACAACTGGCTGCAGGATGCCCATTTTACACCCCACTACCCTGTCACATAAATGATACAATACTAGTGTGTACAATTTCTTGTAACCTTTGTAAAGAAAAAGAACCATTCAAGATTAAAACATGAATTAACAATGAATTTTATCAGCTACTAACACTATTCCCGGAGAGCTTGATAAACTGATTTACAGATGGATTTAACATAACTCTTGGGGTCATGGGTCACATCTTGTCTGGACATGGTATATATCAGTCTGTTCACTGGTTTAATAACACGTCCGAATCGTGATGTCATTCGAGCAAATCCACTTGGAGCGTCCCCGTTGGCAGGCACTTGAATGGTTTGACTATCGTTTGAATCACATGCCTGGTCTGGCAATGTTACAGTAACAGGAGACTGCTCTGGGAGTTCATTAAGTCCATATGTCATTTCTTCCTTCGCATTGGGATCATCAACTGAATTGACAGGGTAAGACATCACACTAGCTGGATCAGCTCGATCAGAACTATCATCAGGTAACTGTGAGACCCATTCTACAGTTCTATAGGTACTGTCTTTGACACAAGAATCTGAACATGTTGCCTCAGTGTATTCACAGACATCGGTTTCATCCATTATAGGCACAGATTCAGTCGGATTGGGAATAATACTAGCAGAGTCATCAACAGCAGTCTTACTAATGTCAATGCAAGAACCTTCATTAATAATCCCATCTGAACTGTTACCGTCGGACACCCCAACAGTAATCCCATCCTGTGTAAAGCATCAGCTTCGACATCACTTGAAAAAGACAGAGACTCTAAATCAGTGGTTCTCAAACCTGTCCTGGGGACCCCCCACCAGTGCACATTTTGCATGTCTGCCTCATCTAACACACCTGATTCAACTCATTAGCTCATTAGTAGAGACTGCAAGACTTGAATTGGGTGTGTCTGATGAGGGAGACATACAAAATGTGCAATGGTGAGGGGTCCCCTGGACAGGTTTGAGAACCACTGCTCTAAATCATTACAGCAAGCATCTGTCACAGGAAGAAAGTTGGCCAATAGCAACAAATTACGGTGAACTACTTTTTCCTGTCCAGTGACAGTATTGCGAATTCTGAATGTGTGTGTGCTAGGAATTTTGTCAACCACAGTATACACAGTTGATTCCCAACGATCAGCAACTTTTCTCTTCCCCCTTTCAGCACGGTTTGCCAAAAGTACACAATCAGACACTTCTATATTGGACCCTTTTGCCTTTCTGTTGTACAGCACAGCATGGCGGTGTTTCTCCTTAGAAGCGAGTTTTTGAGCTATGTGCATAGCTTCAGAAAGATCCTTTGACAGGGTGGACACATACTTAGAGTAATCTGATGATGATGAATCACTCAAAACACTTCGAAACATCATGTCTACAGGCGGACGGGGGACCCTCCCAAACATGAGATAAAAGGGTGCAAATCCTGTAGTCTCATGCACTGTACAGTTATACATGAAAGTAAGAGTCTGCAACCGTCTCGGCCAATCATGTTTCTCGCTGGGTGGCAAAGCGCGAATCATACCACCAAGTGTCCTATTGAAACGTACCATTCCCCATTGGGTGGTATGGGGTTGTGTGGGACTTCCTCACACCTGAAACTCTAAGAAGTTCACTAATAAGGTTGCTTTCAAAACTAGCCCCCTGATCGGAGTGAATTCTCTCCGGAAACCCATAGATGCAAAAGTATTTATCCCACAAGACCCTGGCTACCTCCCTGGCTGACTGGTTTTTACATGGGAAGGCCTGTGCCAGTCTAGTGAAATGATCAGTCACAACAAGAACATCAACAGATTTGTTCTGTGCATTTTCTGCTGACCAGAAGTCAATGCAAACAATCTGCAGAGGCCTGCTGGACTGTATACTCACCAGAGGGGCTCTACCATCAGGTTCAGCAGTCTTACTGACAATACATCGTTGGCAATGACGTACATATTCACGCACATCCCTGTCTAGATGCAACCAGAAAAATCGTTGCCTCACCAGGCTGAGGGTTCTGAACTGACCCTGATGACCAGCGTGGTCATGCGTGCCTTTCATCACCTCAGCTCGGAGAGAATCAGGAACCACAAACTGAAACCGCTTAGTCCGCAACAAGCTGTCTTTTGACACTCTGTAAAGCACTCCATCAACAATCATAAGCTTCTCCCAATGCTTCAAATACCGCACAACTGGAGCAAGCTCTTTCACCCGCTCTCTCCTTGACGGCCTACGACATCTCTCCACATACACCAAAACACGAGAGAGAATCTTGTCATTGTGTTGTCTGTCACGAAGTTCACTTATTGTGTAAGCAGGGAGAGAGTCAAAATCAATGTCAACCATTTGTGGCAAACTCTGCAAAATCGTCACAGCACGGACTCGCACTCCCACTCATTGTGAGACTGCAGAACCGCTGAAACAACATCACTTGGCATAAACGTATAATTCTGGACCACTGAATCCACATGAGTGGAATGATCAGCACCATTCGCTGCCTGCCTAAAAGCATTCTGAACAGAGGCATCAGACATCTCCTCCATATTGCACCTTAAGATGATCAAACGGTTCATTCAGCAACCTGTGTCCCACATTTACAAAAGGCACACGGCTCAAAGCATCAGCAACTGTATTCTGAGAGCCAGGGACATACTTGATGTCAAAATCATAGCTTGCCAACTTCGCCACCCATCGCTGCTCACAACAATCCAATTTCGGCTTAGTCATAATATGGGTCAGCGGATTATTATCAGTGTAGACAGTGAATTTGTTACCTTTTAGCCAGTGGCTGAACTTGTCGCACACTGCCCATTTTAAAGCCAGAAATTCTAATCTATGAGCAGGATAGTTCCTCTGAGACCGAGACAGCGAATTACTAGCGAATGCGATTGGCCTAGCAATAGTGTCACCCTCCAGCACTTGAGAAAGAACAGCCCCAAGGCCATCCAATGAAGCATCAGTGGAAAGCATAAAAGGCTGATCGAAATTTGGATGAGCCAGGACCACACTATTTAGTAGGGACAACTTCAACATCTCAAAGGCTCTGACGTGTTCATCAGTCCAATGCTCACGACTCAGCTTATGGCCCTGTGAAGTTTGCTTCAACCTCCAGCCACCCTTGGACTTTCTCGTCTGCCCTGCAAGCAATTCAAAGAGAGGTTTAGCAATGGATGAGTACTTGGGTATGAAATGTTGGTAATAATTTACCATGCCAAGAAATGACCGTATATGTTTTTGACTTGGAGTCATGCCATCCTGTTCCATCAGATCAACACAAGTCATTCTTGCAATACTCTCAACTTTACAAGGGTCAGTAGAAACACCCATCTCATCAACTATGTGCCCGAGAAACTTTACTGATTTCCTCAGAAAATAACATTTCTTTGGTGACAGCTTCACATTGTGTCCACGCAATCTGCTAAAGACCATTTCCAGTCGCTCCAAGGCTGTCTTTTCATCGGGGGCAAACATTGCTGTCATCATTCTCATAAAACTACCAGGACTATTACATAAACCCTGTGGAAGGCGGTTATATTCATACAGCCCCATCGGGGTTGTGAAAGCTGAATATTTCCTGTCAGCATCATGCAAGGGCATATTGTAAAACCCTGATGTGAGATCCATGGTGCTGAACAAACAATTACCACCTAGTGCAGCCAAGCAATCAGCTTGGTGGGGAAGTGGGTACGCATCTTTGAATGTTCTTTTATTCAGCCACCGAAAATCAGTGCAGATGCGCAAGTCCCCATTCTTTTTCCAAACCAGCACCAGTGGAGAGGCAAATTCACTGGTTGACTTTCGAATTATCTCTCTCTCCTCCATCTCATTAAGTACTTTGCGAAGAACCTGATAATGACCCGGGGGCACTCTCCGGTACGGCAAGCGAAAAGGTCTGGTATCAGTAAGGTGAATTCTGTGCATGAAACCGTCAGCCTTACCACAATCAAGATGATGGCGGGGAAAAGTATCCTCATACCGCAAAACAAGGTCCAGAAGTTGTTTCTTACAACCTTCAGAGACCTCACATGAGTCAATGTCCAGCCCACCCAGACCAACACGTAGCAGCTGCTCATTCAACTCATTCTCCCCCCCACCCTGTCTTGATGTGGAGTCAGCCACTTGAGAACAGCTCAACAGCGGAAACGCTTTCACTGATAGGTACAACATCTTCCATATCTTCGAGTGCCAAACATGCAAACACATCAGCGATCTTTGCATTCCGTCTCAACAAAATTTGCTGATGAGACATGTTAATGAGCTTCAGTGGGACCCACCTGTCACCCCACAAAGGTGTGACGAGTCTAGCCACTAATACATGTCTGGGAGCTGATCTGGAAGAAGTAGGTTCAATCATCACAGTACTACCTGGGGAGATGGCACAAGATTTATCCAACTTTCCCCACAATAGGTATTCACGGCCAGGTTCAAGACACACTGTCGAAGTACATCTGACAGTACCAATCTTGTCTGGGATTTCCCCTCCCTTCCAACGGTCTACTCCTGCCAACATGGAAAGAAACTGTTCAGATTCTAAATCAGCGTTCAGACACGGGTGAGACAATGCTTTCCAATACGCAGCGCAACTTTTAGACTGATGGATCACATGCTTGATGACATTTGTCCCTATTATAAGGTCATCCAGTTGGCCTTGAACAACCAGAGTAGGCACAATGATCTTACAGCCATACACTTCCATTTCAACATCATAAGCGGATTTAGGCTTCACTCGACTACCGCCACAGCCTACTAGCACTACATCAAAATTGGATTCATTCTCTTTTGCCAATACACCAGCATCAAGGAGTTTGGCCTCTGCCCTCTCACTCATTGTGCAAGCCATTGACCCGCTATCGAGCATCCCACCGAGAGTTAACTTGTTCCCTATGATGACTGGTGTGTAAAACAAACTGTCGCTTCTGCATAATGTGTTGGTGTTCTGTACAATTACTTTTTCAGTCAAATCACATAAGTCTTTGCCCAGGGCAAAAGTAGCTTCAACATCAACATTAGTCAAATGGGAGATGTTACCTAGACCCGCACACCCCCCCACCATATACGGGTCTATTAGTTTCCCTCAGTCTGACTGTGCTGAGCACACACCCTGCGTGGACATGCATTGCTTGAGTGCCCTGATGCAAAACAAGAGAAACACGGCCTTTCTCTAAGGCAATGAGTTTTGGTGGAATGTGTTCGCGCTTTGCAGACATCACATATTCTCACTCCATCACGGTGTCTAAAATCAGCACTGCGTGAAGTATGAACATTGCTATTTTGTGCTACCTTCTCTAGCACTTGTTCTAACATACCCATCATGCGGCTAAAGATCTCATCATCTGGCTTCCGCACACTTTGTGCCTTGGAGGTGACCGGGTCAGTACAATGAACACCACATGGCTGACTTTGCGCAAGTAGAGGAACATTGGAACAGCTTGACTGTGTATTTGATTGACTGTAACTGGTCATCGCACTGAACGACAGCAGCAAGGTTTCGGAGATAAGGACCACCATGTCTCAATGGTGCTCTTTTTTTCTCTCTGGTAATCATCCAGCCTCTGCTGAATGTCTCTTGCATTCCACTCATCAATTGGCTTGCATTTAAAAAGGCAGGATAATTCAGGGTCAGGGCAGTGTTTCACAAACATACGCGCCACTTCCATGCTAATATTATCCATAACTCTACCCTGTCTACGCAACCCTTCCTCAGCCAAATCAGCTGCTTTAAGTCTGATCCAGTAATCGACTGGGTTTTCTTTTGGCTCTGGACGTGTGGAGTAAAAATCAGCTAGAGGCAAACAAGACGAAGCATCGCTGAAATACTTGAGCAGAATGGAATAAATAATGTCAGGGTTGCGCACCACATCCAGAGAAACATCACTCCTTAACCCAATTTTCACGATGTCTCTTGCTTTGGCCATTAACCTTGACAGTATCTCATCAGCTTGTTCAGACACTGGACACTTCTGTTTGTTTAATTGAGAATTTGTCAACTCAATCCAATCACAGACAGAGTATTTATCAGATCCGTCACCTTTGAATATCACTGGTTCTCTGTCTGCTTTAACATGAACTGTGACTTGAGGCGTATTTTGTCTGACGCCATCAGAGCTTTCATTTCTGCTGTTTTGTGAGTTACAATTTGCATTTACAACTCCAGTTTCAACGAGTCTTGCCATGATCGAATCACCTATTTGGTTTCCGAGTCTACCCATCATATCTGTCAATTGTTGCAATGCATGGTCAGTGTTATCAGCTCTTGGAGTGGAAACAAAATTGTCATTGTCGGATTTGTTGTGGGATGTCCACGCCCTATTCCCCTTTCACTATCACACATAGACTGTAGATGGCCAACTCCTCCACAAAACGATTCATTACGTGTTGTGCCACCATTATTCAACCCAGAGAGTAAAACACCCCTCCCTCTAGGGACAAATGGGCTGGTAGCATCATAATCTGAAGGACATTTCTCAGCCATTAATTCAAATGGATGAGAAAAAAAAGAGGAAAAAAATGAATAGAAAAAAATATATATTTTTAAAAGCACACAAAACAAAAAATAAACAGATGTAAAAATAAACAGATTCAAATTACAAATACATTAAATGGCGAATTGAGTCCAAAGTTCACCAAAAAGTTCCACTCCACTCACATAGTTCTTGTTAGGATGTAAAAGGAACAACCAACCAGTACACTATTCATCCAATCCTCTCCCCCGTGATGGAAGAAAAAAAAAAAAGAGATTGAGAGTTGAGGAGTTGATAGAGATTCAGCAACCACACGGCGATCTGCGTCACGCGGATCTTCGCGATGCGACGGCTCACGACACCAGTGTAAAGCTGCGTTCACACCGGACGCGATTCGCGCGAGTGATTTACATGTTAAGTCAATGCAGAGACGCGAAATGGCATTCTGCGGCGCGATTCGCGCGAATGAGGCGGCGAGATTCGCGCGATTGAGGCGGCGCGAATGACGCGAATTGAGCGTTTTGAACGCGTGAGCGCGGAATCGCTCAAGTTGAAAAATCTGAACTTTGGCGGATATTTCGCGCCGCGTTAACCAATCACGAGCTTGCTCTAGTAGTGACGCATTTACAAGCGGAGGCAGAAATCCCAACAACAATGGAGGACAAGATAATCGTGGCTGTATGTGGAGACCCGGAGCTGTACAATACATCATCCTATCACTACAGGAACCCTTACGAAAAATAACCATGGTTTTATTATAGTAAAAGTGTAGTAACCATGGTTTTTTGGCTAATTGATTACCATTTATATAACCACAGTTTTACCACAAATACCATGGTTAAACTATGGTTAGAGTAGCAAAACCATGGTTAATTTGTGGTTACCATGGTTTAACTACAATAACCATGGTTTTTTGGTTTTATTTGTAGTAAAACCATGGTTCATTTTCGTAAGGGAACAGGAATAAAAGGAATAAAAAGGATCTTGCTTGGAAGAAAGTGAGTCATTGTGAGCCTAGTGAGCCATTTCACAACGAGACAGGAGCAGAAAAAAAAGAGCCAGAGCCAGCGGCAAATGTGAGAAGGACTAGCCGAGGAAAGGCGGGTCTCGCCGGGTACACGAGCGCTGAGCGCCGCCGATCCCCTGGATCTCACAACTCCGAAAACGCCAGATAAAATGCTCAAATAGGCACTCTTTTTCTAAATTAACCACAGATTTGAGCTTTAAACAACTATATTATCGCCTGAAAAAGTCTTTAAACTACATTTTGTCGCACATTAATAGTAGTATTTTTTTACAAAAAAGCTCATATAGGCTCATATAGAGCAGAAGCCCCGCCCATGACGCGAATTCGCGTCTGGTGTGTAGTTGTCACACGCGTTTTACACGCGCGAATGAAGCGAGTGAACTCAAAATGTTCAAGCGTCCACCTTCGCGCGATCAGCGCGAATTATTCGCGCGAATCGCGTCCGGTGTGAACGCCACATAACGCTCCTTATCCGGCAGCATTCAAATCACCAGGCGGACACGAGGAACTGCGTTTCAATCATGCGTTGTGTTTATTTTCTGTAACACAAGGAGAAAAATATTTCCTCTGGCGACACTGGGCATTTAGAGATGTGTGCATCTACCCAAAAGAACAAAAATAAATGAGGTTCACCTGTATAGCACTAGTCAAAAAGATGTCGTCAGCCATGCTACGCACATGGTGAGCAAATTATGTCTAAACTTCACAAAGTTAGTCATATACAAATCACAATCAACTACCATATTACACAACATCACTGAACTTTCAATTTAACATTATTTGTGAGATAAACATGTATTATGTTACAAAAATAATCTCATTTCGCTGGAGCATATTTTTACCTACCCCCTCTCTGCATGAGAAACACTTCTCTGCCGAGGGAAGGGGTGTGGCTACACAAGTTAAAGTTAAAGGCGAATGACCCACTAATTACTTCATGTCGCCACCTGAGGTTGCACAACAACAATTAACTGAACAAAAACACAGTAATTTTGGTGAAAGTCATAACATTTACAGTAACATTTTTAACCCTGTTACACCAGGAGATTTCAAGAGTGATCTGGGTGGTTTCTAGGGTGTTGCTAGGCGATTTCAAGAGTGATCTGGGTGGTTTCTAGGGTGTTGCTAGGCGATTTCAAGAGTGATCTGGGTGGTTTCTAGGGTGTTGCTAGGAGATTTCAAGAGTGATCTGGGTGGTTTCTAGGGTGTTGCTAGGAGATTTCAAGAGTGATCTGGGTGGTTTCTAGGGTGTTGCTAGGCGATTTCAAGAGTGTTCTGGGTGGTTTCTAGGGTGTTGCTAGGAGATTTCAAGAGTGTTCTGGGTGGTTTCTAGGGTGTTGCTAGGCGATTTCAAGAGTGATCTGGGTGGTTTCTAGGGTGTTGCTAGGCGATTTCAAGAGTGATCTGGGTGGTTTCTAGGGTGTTGCTAGGAGATTTCAAGAGTGATCTGGGTGGTTTCTAGGGTGTTGCTAGGAGATTTCAAGAGTGATCTGGGTGGTTTCTAGGGTGTTGCTAGGCGATTTCAAGAGTGTTCTGGGTGGTTTCTAGGGTGTTGCTAGGAGATTTCAAGAGTGATCTGGGTGGTTTCTAGGGTGTTGCTAGGAGATTTCAAGAGTGATCTGGGTGGTTGCTAGGGTGTTGCTATGAGATTTCAAGTTATTGGTGGTTGCTAGATGTTGTCTTGGTTTTTCTAGGGTGGTGTTAGTTTGTTATTGGGGTGTTCTGGGTGGTTGCTAAGGTGTTACCTGGTTGTTTCTGTTGTGTTTTTTGCACACTCTGGGGCCCGTTCTTCGTACCTCGCTAACTCAGTTAGCCGGATTTGATTGTTGACGATTTGGCATGATCTTGGATTGTTTGGTTCTTCGACGCTCATCCTGGACTTGCTGTCATAGCAACAGGTCCGTTAGCTTAAACCTGCTCCCGAGCAGGCTTATTTCATGTAAACAGGATTAGATTGCATCTTGAGGTGATACTTAAAATCTGTCCCAGCCACTGCTACTTTATTACAAGAGTTCATTACTGAACCAGGGGCAATAATAATCATTTTAAATAATAATAATATACAAATTTTAAATTGTATATGTATATGAGAATGTATATAATATTATAATGTTGTGTATAATACTATAGACACAGCCACTTGATTGAGCGATTTATTTGTGATGGAATAATTACTTTATAATTTTATTGGAGGTTTGCACACATGTTGTACAGTTAATCTGAGCCATGCATTAATTTAAGTGATGACGGATATTATGGGATGCTTGATGCAGCGCAGGAGATGCAGAGAAGTTACAAATCTGCTTCGAATTGAATTAAAAATTGAATTACAACATTGAAATAAAAATGTAAAGGGTGTACAAATACTGTATAAAATCGTGAATATAAATAATTGGTAATCATGTAAAAAAAACAAAACAACATTTATCATTGATCTATTATAACTTTTATGTTGGTTTGGTCGTTTGGCTGTTTCCTTATAAAGGTCCAGATATTCGTGTTTTTTTTTGTGTGTAATTTGCCAAGTTTTTTGCCAGGTGGCTTTTTTAATTATATGCTGTCATTA
>CM042248.1:52640741-52643241 GCA_023566225.1 Romanogobio albipinnatus
ATAAAATCCCCTAAAAATACAAAATGTTAAATAAACACATTATTTTCTCACTGTGTACGTCTCCTCTGGGCTTTGCGGTGCTCTCTCGGTGGACACGGTTGTCCAGTGTCGTCGTGGAGCTCATGGGCGGGGTTGTGGAGCTCATGGGCGGGGTCGTGGGCGGGGCCGTGGAGCTCATGGGCGGGGTCGTGGAACTCATGGGCAGGGTCGTGGAGCTCATGGGCGGGGTCGTGGAACTCATGGGCGGGGTCGTGGAGCTAATGGGCGGGGTCGTGGAACTCATGGGCGGGGTCGTGGAGCTAATGGGCGGGGTCATGGAGCTCATGGGCGGGGTCGTGTTCGCTGTAGTCGTTATAACGGGGCTTGTAGTTGTGGGCATCGTGGTTGGACTTGTTGTTGTTGTGAGCGCTGTTGTAGTTGTAGATTCCGTCGTTGTCATGGCAACAGTAGTTGGCGTTACTTTTGTATCAGCATCGGTTGTTGGAACTGCAGTTGCCATGGTGGGAATTACTGTTGTTGTGGTTGTCATGGGAGTAGTTGCCGTGTAGGTGCTGGTGGGACTGGCTGTGACTTGCACTGGTCTTGCAGGTTCAATAGTGACTTTAACAACAGCTAAAAAACACACGCATCACGTAAACACACTCATACAGAAAACAGCATCACGGTAAATTACGGGAAGATCACACACACTCACATTTGCAGTCGTAACCCTTCCCATTAGCACTCGGCGCGCATCTGCATTTCTTGTGCCCTGGCTTGTCGTGGCAAACCGAAGAGATCTTCTTGTCTGTGAAAAGCGCACGTTTAGAGTGTGTGAAGCATCTAATGCCGTAGACTGTGCTTTCCTCTGAACACACACCTGTGCAGTGATATTTCCCAGCGAAGTGCTTCAGCTCAAAGCCTTCATGGCATCTGCAGATGAAGCTGCCGAACGTGTTCACACACTTACGAGACCTCGCACACTTGGCTTGACCCGTCACACACTCGTCAACGTCTGAGCAGAGCCAATCACAGGCCTTTACACTCAATACAGACATTTATGACAGAAACACACAATAATGTCTCGTGCAGATCCACAAAGTTATAGAGTAAATCACGAGTTAACAAATTTCTCATTTTTATCTTTTGATTTTTGGGTGTAAAATTACAGTAAAAATTAAAGAGTAAATTAATAATAATGTTATTAAAGTTCTAATTATATTTAGATTTTTGGGTGTAAAATTACAGTAAAAATTAAAGAGTAAATTAGAGTAAATGAATACTAAAATTAAATGTCTAATTTTTATATTTTGATGTTTGTGTAAAATTACAGTAAAATTATGGAGTAAATCTGAGTAAATTAAATGCCATTTTATCTTGATTTTTGTGTAAAATTACAGTAAAATTATGGAGTAAATCTGTGAAAATTAAATGTCTAATTTATATATTTTGATTTTTGTGTACAATTACAGTAAAATTATGGAGTAAATCTGTGAAAAATAAATTAAATGCCATTTTTATCTTTTGATTTTTGTGTAATACAGTAAAAATTATGGAGTAAATCTGAGAAAATTAAATTAAATGCCATTTTTATCTTTAGAATTTTTACTGTAATTTTACACCCAAAAATCAAGAGTAAATGGATGATATTAAATTCTAATCATATTTAGATTTTTGCGTGTAAAATTACAGTAAAAATTAAAGATTCAATTAATAATAATGTTATTAAAGTTCTAATTATATTTAGATTTTTGGGTGTAAAAATTATAGAGTAGATTAATAATAATGTTAGATTTTTGCGTGTAAAATTACAGTAAAAATTAAAGAGTAAATTAGAGTAAATGAATACTAAAATTAAATGTCTCATTTTTATATTTTGATGTTTGTGTAAAATTACAGTAAACATAATGGAGTAAATCTGAGTAAATTAAATTCATTGTCTAATTTTTATATTTTCATTTTTGAGTATAAAATTACAGTAAAATTATGGAGTAAATCTGTGAAAATTAAATTAAATGCCATTTTTATCTTTTGATTTTTGTGTAATACAGTAAAAATTATGGAGTAAATTAATTTACTCTTTAATTTTTACTGTAATTTTACACCCAAAAATCAAGAGTAAATGGATGTTATTAAATTCTGATTATATTTAGATTTTTGGGTGTAAAATTACAGTAAAAATTAAAGAGTAAATTAATAATAATGTTATTAAAGTTCTAATTATATTTAGATTTTTGGGTATAAAAATTATAGAGTAGATTAATAATAATGTTATTACATTTCTAATTATATTTAGTTATTTGGATGTAAAATTACAGTAAAAAATGATAGAGTAAATGAATAATGATTACATTTCTAACTATAGTGAAAATGATATAAAAAATAGAATAAACAGAGTTATGTTTATATAATCACAATATATCGACATAAATATAATTATATAAAAAATGATTTATTATAAATAATTTATTCTAATTATTATTATTATTTATAAAATGACATTTTATTAATTAATTACAAA
>CM042248.1:52660741-52665741 GCA_023566225.1 Romanogobio albipinnatus
TTGAGTTGTTTTAACCCAGCGATTGGGTTGTTTTAACCCAGCACTTGAGTTGTTTTAACCCAGCGATTGGACTGTTTTAACCCAGCAATTGAGTTGTTTTAACCCAGCGATTGGGTTGTTTTAACCCAGGAATTGAGTTGTTTTAACCCAGCAATTGGGCTGTTTTAACCCAGCAGTTGGGTTGTTTTAACCCCAGCGATTGGGTTGTTTTAACCCAGCGATTGGGTTGTTTTAACCCAGCAATTGGGCTGTTTTAACCCAGCAGTTGGGTTGTTTTAACCCCAGCGATTGGGTTGTTTTAACCCAGCAATTGAGTTGTTTTAACCCAGCGATTGTGTTGTTTTAACCCAGCGATTGAGTTGTTTTAACCCAGCGATTGGGTTGTTTTAACCCAGCGATTGAGTTGTTTTAACCCAGCGATTGAGTTGTTTTAACCCAGCGATTGGGTTGTTTTAACCCAGCGATTGAGTTGTTTTAACCCAGCGATTGAGTTGTTTTAACCCAGCGATTGAGTTGTTTTAACCCAGCGATTGGGTTGTTTTAACCCAGCGATTGTGTTGTTTTAACCCAGCGATTGAGTTGTTTTAACCCAGCGATTGTGTTGTTTAAGCAAACATTTAACCCAGCCGCTGGGTTAAAATAACCCAACTTGGGTTGTTTTTAACCCAGTATTTTTTAGAGCGTATGCTTCCCTTGGCCCTCATTGTTCAGAAATACAACATTTCATATCAATGTTATGCAGACGATTCGCAGTTTCACCTACACTCAAAAAAATGCTGGGTTAAACAACCCAAATTGGGTTGAATATGGACTAACCCAGCAATTGGGTTGTTTTAAGCAAACGTTTAACCCATTGGGTTGTTTTTAACCCAGCATTTTTTAGAGTCTACTGGTTCATCTGACGTGTTATTGAAATGTGTGCATGACATCAAGAGGTGGATGGCAAATAATGTTTTGCAGCCTAATGAGGATAAAACAGAGGCTTTAATTCGAGGTTGTCCTGCAAATTCCTCCCCTGCTCTGGATGCCCAGTTCGGTCCTCTATCAACAAACGTACACAAACAAATCAGAAATCTTGGAGTGATCTTTGACTCGTCACTATTTTTTAATAAACAAACACGATTGCAAGTTGTTCAAAATGCGGCTGCTAGTGCTGACATAAGAGAGACCATTATTTTAGCATCTCTTCACTGGCTTCCCATTACATTTAGAGTTGATTTTAAAATCCTGTGAGGTCTGCTCCTTCATCGGACATTTTTAAATCTACTCTTAAATCGTATTTTTATTCTTTAAACATTTGAAAACCTGTAATCTGCTTTGTACTCTGTACAGCACTTTGGATGATAGTAAAATGTGTTTGTTTTTTTGCGGCCACAATGGTGATAAAAAGGTACAATAGAAAACACCGGTATAATAGAAACAATTTCATAAATCTATTAAGATAATAGCAATATATGTTAAAAAAAAAGTTGCTAACTTAAATTTTTTAAGTAGCTACAATCAACTTGTTTACGTCATTTCAACTTAAATTACATTAAACTGACTGCTTAAACATCATAACTTTTTTTACAATATAATTATAAAATCGTGAAAACTGCGTGCTTTCATCGTTAAACGCGAACAACGAGTTACCATGGCAACTACAATTTTTTTTTTTTTATGATTTTTTTTTTTACGATCACAATGATTTACAAAAACATAAATATACTAATACAAACTGGCTATAATAGTGGAAAATACCATGACACTTCCATAAATGTGTAATAGCGCTAATTATAGCTACACGTAGCGATTATTTTACGTCTCACAACTTTGTATCGATCATGAAAGTATATCAGAAAGAAATGCACATTTGGGTACATTTGACTTTACCTGAGTGTGTCTGAACCTGCCGCGGCACACACACACACGAGAGAGAGAAACAGCATCGCGTTCATTGTGAGACCGGCGGTATAAACACGTAAGACCTCCGGTTTCGGCACGCGAAAAGATCCCGTGAAAAGATCCCGCTTGCTCCGCACAGAAGTTTGGCGTCTGAGCGCGCGTCAGGTGTGTGCGTGCGCGCGCGCGCAGCGCTGAGGGCGATTCATTCAGCCGCTGCCTTCAGGATGACATCAGTGTGTGAGTGTGTGTGTGTGTGTGTGTGTGTGTGTGTGTGTGTGTGTGTGTGTGTGTGTGTGTGTGTGTGTGTGTGTGTGTGTGTGAGAGAGAGAGAGAGAGAGAGAGAGAGAGAGAGAGAGAGAGAGAGAGAGAGAGAGAGAGAGAGAGAGAGAGAGAGAGAGAGAGAGAGAGAGAGAATGCAATGGGTTTACAGTGAGCTGTCAGAAGTTTCCACTGCTGCACATGAGGAACTGAGTGTTTATGAAGAGCACTGTTTAAATGTATTTGATGAGTGTGTGTGTGTGTGTGTGTGTGTGTGTGTGTGTGTGTGTGTGTGTGTGTGTGTGTTGTGCGTGGGAGAGTGTTTGTTCTCCAGGGAAACGCATAAGAATACCAGGAGCAGCAAGGGCAGGTCTGAAGGACACACACACACACACACACACACACACACACGCACACACACACACACACACACACACACACACACACACACACACACACACACACACACACTATAATTAGTCTAGGTATAGGAGCTTGTAAAGTTTGCCAGGAACCTGTACATTTCCTCCAGCTACATCCTGTGCTCATAATTATAGCATTTCTTTCATTTCAATCTGAAAGTAAGCGTGTGTGCTTTTTTAAAATCAGACAGAAAGATGAGTGCCAAACCCTATGAATACAAAACCGCTCAAATACATCATGCACACTTACTATAATGCAAAGCTTAAACTGAAGAAGGAACCCTTACCCAAGACATCCAGTCACCAAAATATCACACAAACCAGAGGATAAAAAGCCTAGCAACTGCATAGCAACACCCTCACAACCAGGCAGAAATTACGAAATGACTAAAAATGAAACATAAATACAGCTGCAAGCAGCATTTAAGAGTTCAATCACAAAGAAATAATACATACATTCACTAGTAATATGATTTAATTGTTTATCACTTTCGACCAGTAGGTGGCGCTGTGACCAAATTGATGTGGTGTGATCAGAGTGAGGTGACAATGAAACATGCAAAGTTTGGTGTCAATATATTAAAGCATTGCAGAGATTCCGCCTCAGAGTCGTTTGGCATCATGCCTAAAATTTGTTGATGTGGTATACGAAAAACAGTTTCGTCTATCGACACGAAATCCCAAACTTTTTGCCGGCATGGTCTGAAGACGATACAATTCAATTTTGGTGAAAATCGGACCAAAGGTCTAGGAGGAGTTCGAAAAAGAAGATAAAAAAAAAAGAAAATCAAAATGGCGGACAGAAGGTTCAGCCAACTATGACAAAATTGGTGTCTATGTTCTCGGCATGACCCAAGGAGACCAATTTCATTATATTAGATTAATTTATTCAAATATATTCATTTTTTTAGCCCCAAAACATTTTGAGTTCCTCAGGGCATGGTGCTGAAGACACATACCAAGTTTCGTACTGATACGCCAATGTGTTCATAAAACATAGCATTTCATGACATAATTCAAAATGGCTGACGCCCAAAATGGTGGCCGATATGGTGGTTCGACTCGGCATGCTGCACCCAATCTAAATTAGTTTAGTTTTTCAGATTTTTGTCCAAACCATGCAGAAGTTATAAGCAAAAATGGTCATTTTCAATATGTCCTGACCACTAGGTGGCACTGTGCCGAAACTGTTCAGGTCATGATTAACATAACACACACCAAGGCTGAATCCAAAATCGCCCCCTATACCCTCAAACAGGGCATTATTTGAGGGAACAGCCATTTGTAGTGGTGTCCGAAACCATAGTGGACGTTATTGAGTGCACTCATTCAATCCCACGATGCACTGCAATAACGAGTGTACTGATGTAGACTCAACGGCTGTCCGAATTCACTCACTCGTTTTCATTCACTCCTTCAAGTGAACTGTATTAGTGGACTAACGTAGGGAATAGTGGTTGAGGGTTTAGGGGGTGATTTCGGATTCAGCCCAAGTTTGGTCTAAATACGCTAAAGTGTTCCGGAGCCTCATGTTCATTTTGGCAAATTTAGTACGGTGCTAAATGTCGCCCCCCCCTGAGCAACATACCTGATTCTAGAGCGTAGGGGAAACAAATCTTGAATGTCGTAGAGTCTCGCGTTTCGGGTCCGTGAGTCGGGGGCCCTAGGGGACTCGGAATCTCAAATCTCAAGGTCCCACGACATTTCGTCTCCAAACAGGGGTGACTTAAGTGGGTAATCGGACAAATAACGGTTCTGTGTATTTTTGTTGGCGAATGAGAATGATTTGCGTGCTTCATCATCGCGGGTTTGCAGATTTTCGATGATTTGTTGCGTAATTACGTCACTTCATAACGTTCCCATGGCAATAGGGGGAAATGGCTGCTCTTGTGTGAAGATATATGTGACTTTTTTGCAACGAAAATGCGGGGATTATGAAATCATGCAAGCCCTGCATATTTTGCGCATTGAAAGCGATAATTTATGTGGCGAAATTGTGGCGTATTTGAAAAAATGCGCCCCCCACATAATTATGCGGACTTTGGCTGATTATGCGTTACCTGTAGATTTAAATTCCTGTACAGTCTGATCTTTTGCGTTTGACTACGAGTGAATCTCCAGCAGTGTTGGGTGTTACTAGTTATTAAGTAATTAGTTACTGTAATTGAATTACTTTTCCCTTGAAAAAGTAAAGTAAGGGATTACTTATTTTTTCTGTAATTTAATTACAGTTACTTATGATGAAACTGAACTAAATTTTAAAATGCTTTAAAATGCGTGCTTTTATCTATCCATTTTTGTAAAACTTTGGACAGTTAATAAGAATAATTTATGTAGTTTTATATTATTTATTTGAATAAATTAAAATAGCCATTTCATGTCTATCCTTGAATATAGTCAAGGTTAATATAGGATTTAGAACGTAATAAGTAATTA
>CM042248.1:52668241-52682854 GCA_023566225.1 Romanogobio albipinnatus
TCTCTCCCTCTCTCTCTCTCTCTCTCTGTGCTGACGTGCGATGGCCAAGAGAATTAATCCGTCGCCTTTAATTGCACCGTAGTGTCCAGCGGTCTCACGCCCTTAATGACCTCTGATCCGCGCGTCGGTGCCGCAGCAGGCGGAGAGTAATTACCGTAATTGATGCTCGAGGCGACGGTAGCGGGGGGTGTTGGGGGGGGTGGATTTGTAGCAGCGTTTCTCTCTCTTTCTCTTTCACATAAACACACACACACACATTTTGACACAGTAACTTTCTTCTGCACGGCTTATTATCGCTATTGCTGTTGTTCCTCTAATTAAAACAACGACACATGCAAAGGCAGACCTAATAGTGTTAGATATAACGCTGTACATTATGCGAAATAAATGTACATAAATGCATACAAAGCAGCTGCTATTGGTCTGCGATTTAATCTAAATTTGACTGAATCGCGTAAATTTTTAAAAATGGAATTTCTATTATACTTGGAACCTAATGGGAATCAATTAAAAATCCACTTATAATCATAAGATCCTATTGGATAAACCGTAATTGTCTTAATTTTTCAGCCCCCCCCCCCCCCCAAAAAAAATATTTCCATTGTAAGCATCCTTTAGGGTTTGACTACATATTGTCTGTTGTGACGTATATCCGAGAGAAATTAATTTCGATTTTGTCCGTGGGGAATTGATTGGATGGTTGTGGTTTGCTATTGGTGGATCTCATGTGAGTGACAGGTGGCCCCGCCCTCGCCATCAGAGTTATTTCGATTAAAGATTACGAGGGACATGAATTTTAACGAAATGATGTGCATGGATAAATAATTTACAATAAATAACCTTCAGTTGATGAACATCTCTGTTCACCTCCACCTCTTTCCTCCACAGGACCACTGCTGTGGATGGTTGGGCGTTAGTGTGTGTTTGTTTTGCTCTGATGGCGAACATGAGCAGTAGTGTGTGCATGGAAACTCCACACGCTCATGGCCACGCCCACGGCCACACTCATAACTACAACCCCACCGCAGGGCGGGACTTTCCCCTGCAGATCGACTCGTGCGTGAACCCCGTGTTGGACTACAGCGCGCAGATGGAGCGGTACCGCTCGTTTGCCACCTTCTATAAGAACAGCACGGCTGCCGCCGCCGCCGCCGCCGCCACCCCGTTTCCCCAGACCGGCAAAATCGCCCGTATAGCCACGCCCCTCTTCCCCTCGGCCCGCCTATCGGCGATGCCGCCCTGGCCCTGCGACAACGCCATGCTGTGGGGGCGAAAGCCCGCCACGGTTAACGTTAACGGACCTCACACACATCGGACTGGCATGTCAAGGGCGGAGCAGGTGAACGTGCACATGTCCGCCAAACACATTCCACAAGACTCCGCCCTCTCGATGGGGGCTGACAACTTCCTCTCGCCGCTGACCGCGGAGCAGTGTCGCGGCCTTCCGGTAACAGGGGCCGAGTGCATGAACCGATTGAAGTGCCCGCCGTCTGGACCACCCGGCGGAGGCGGAGAGGCGGACCGAAGCGGGACGTTCGGAGGGATGCCCCCACTGGGGGGGCTGTCGCTGCCGCCAGGGGTCATCGTCATGACGACGCTTCACTCCGGTGCAGGGTCGTCAGGAGTCACGATGTCAGACAGCGCGTTTCAGATCGCCAACGTGGCGGCGGACTGCCAGCACAGCGGCTCGTCTTGCTCCGGCTCGCCCGCCGCGCTTAACGGAAATGCAAACGGCAGTTGCAGCAGCGGCAGCAGCAACGGCAGCGGAGCGGCCAAACGCAAGCGCAAGCGCTGCGGCGTCTGCGCCCCCTGCAGGAGGCTCATTAACTGCGGCGTGTGCAGCTCCTGTCGAAACAGAAAGACGGGTCATCAGATCTGCAAGTTCAGAAAGTGTGAAGAACTCAAGAAGAAGCCGGGCAGCTCGATGGAGGTGGGATTCGCACTCACACTCACACATATGCTGGGAGGTCTATTGAAGTGGGCTGTTTAATTGGGAATGATGTGGCGGGGGGTTTGGAGTAGAGCCCAGTCTTGGCACAAGCGGCCATAATTAACCATCATGCATTAATGTGTGTGTGTGTTAGCTGCTGGTTTGAGCCCTCTTATGCTGGAAAAATGCCCTTGCACTCAAGCACACACTTTATCGCTCTCTCTCACGCACACACACACACACACACACACAGTCGGTATTGAGGGCTGAGAGATGAGGCAACACGTTGCAAGTCCTCGGCAATAATACAAAGACGGCTTAATCTATTCACAACCCGCTAACACCAGACCATCACAATCCAGCACCATCAGATCTAGCACAAGTCCACACTGCCAGTCACATTCATGACATTTCACAGACTATTGTCCATTTTACTGTCGCGGAATCTACATGTGGAAATCTTTCCCCTCATGAAACATTGCCAATCGCATGGACTCCTATAGAAATGACTGGATTTTGCCGGTGCATATTGGATGAGGAAGAGTTTATTAAGTCTTCGTTCCTGGCACTGCACTGGGATGTCTCCATATAATCATACCTAATGCTGAGGAAAATAAATAAATTAGCCTCCCCTGCAACTGCCTCATCGACACGGCATCCTCAGTAAACCCGTCTCCAGCGTGATGACTCCGATTGTTCGAATATTACAATTTAATAATACTTAAATCGATATGTCATCCGCAATAAACCCGTCTCCAGCGTGATGACTCCGATTGTTCGAATATTACAATTTAATAATACTTAAATCGATACGTCATCCGCAATAAACCCGTCTCCAGCGTGATGACTCCGATTGTTCGAATATTACAATTTAATAATACTTAAATCGATACGTCATCCGCAATAAACCCGTCTCCAGCGTGATGACTCCGATTGTTCGAATATTACAATTTAATAATACTTAAATCGATATGTCATCCTCAATAAACCCGTTTCCGGCATGATGACTCCGATTGTTCGAATATTACAATTTAATAATACTTAAATCGATATGTCATCCGCAATAAACCCGTCTCCAGCGTGATGACTCCGATTGTTCGAATATTACAATTTAATAATACTTAAATCGATATGTCATCCGCAATAAACCCGTCTCCAGCGTGATGACTCCGATTGTTCGAATATTACAATTTAATAATACTTAAATCGATATGTCATCCGCAATAAACCCGTCTCCAGCGTGATGACTCCGATTGTTCGAATATTACAATTTAATAATACTTAAATCGATACGTCATCCGCAATAAACCCGTCTCCAGCGTGATGACTCCGATTGTTCGAATATTACAATTTAATAATACTTAAATCGATATGTCATCCGCAATAAACCCGTCTCCAGCGTGATGACTCCGATTGTTCGAATATTACAATTTAATAATACTTAAATCGGTATGTCATCCTCAATAAACCCGTCTCCGGCGTGATGACTCCGATTGTTCGAATATTACAATTTAATAATACTTAAATCGATATGTCATCCGCAATAAACCCGTCTCCAGCGTGATGACTCCGATTGTTCGAATATTACAATTTAATAATACTTAAATCGATATGTCATCCGCAATAAACCCGTCTCCAGCGTGATGTCTCCGATTGTTCGAATATTACAATTTAATAATACTTAAATCGATATGTCATCCGCAATAAACCCGTCTCCAGCGTGATGACTCCGATTGTTCGAATATTACAATTTAATAATACTTAAATCGATACGTCATCCGCAATAAACCCGTCTCCAGCGTGATGACTCCGATTGTTCGAATATTACAATTTAATAATACTTAAATCGGTATGTCATCCTCAATAAACCCGTCTCCGGCGTGATGACTCCGATTGTTCGAATATTACAATTTAATAATACTTAAATCGATACGTCATCCGCAATAAACCCGTCTCCAGCGTGATGACTCCGATTGTTCGAATATTACAATTTAATAATACTTAAATCGATATGTCATCCTCAATAAACCCGTCTCCAGCGTGATGACTCCGATTGTTCGAATATTACAATTTAATAATACTTAAATCGATACGTCATCCGCAATAAACCCGTCTCCAGCGTGATGACTCCGATTGTTCGAATATTACAATTTAATAATACTTAAATCGATATGTCATCCGCAATAAACCCGTCTCCAGCGTGATGTCTCCGATTGTTCGAATATTACAATTTAATAATACTTAAATCGATATGTCATCCGCAATAAACCCGTCTCCAGCGTGATGACTCCGATTGTTCGAATATTACAATTTAATAATACTTAAATCGATATGTCATCCGCAATAAACCCGTCTCCAGCATGATGACTCCGATTGTTCGAATATTACAATTTAATAATACTTAAATCGATATGTCATCCGTAATAAACCCGTCTCCAGCGTGATGACTCCGATTGTTCGAATATTACAATTTAATAATACTTAAATCGATATGTCATCCGCAATAAACCCATCTCCAGCGTGATGACTCCGATTGTTCGAATATTACAATTTAATAATACTTAAATCGATATGTCATCCGCAATAAACCCATCTCCAGCGTGATGACTCCGATTGTTCGAATATTACAATTTAATAATACTTAAATCGATATGTCATCCGCAATAAACCCGTCTCCAGTGTGATGACTCCGATTGTTCGAATATTACAATTTAATAATACTTAAATCGATATGTCATCCTCAATAAACCCGTCTCCAGCGTGATGACTCCGATTGTTCGAATATTACAATTTAATAATACTTAAATCGATATGTCATCCGCAATAAACCCGTCTCCAGCGTGATGTCTCCGATTGTTCGAATATTACAATTTAATAATACTTAAATCGATATGTCATCCTCAATAAACCCGTCTCCAGCGTGATGACTCCGATTGTTCGAATATTACAATTTAATAATACTTAAATCGATATGTCATCCGCAATAAACCCGTCTCCAGCGTGATGTCTCCGATTGTTCGAATATTACAATTTAATAATACTTAAATCGATATGTCATCCTCAATAAACCCGTCTCCAGCGTGATGACTCCGATTGTTCGAATATTACAATTTAATAATACTTAAATCGATATGTCATCCTCAATAAACCCGTCTCCAGCATGTTGCCGCCGGTCCTTCGATTTTTCCGATCTATTATGACCTCTGAGCTGTAAAGTTGCCAGAATAATAATAATAATAATAATACGCTGTTTGTTAATTGGCCAGAGGAGAACTGGCACCCCGACTGAGCCTGGTTTCTCCCAAGGTTTATTTTTCTCCATTAGGTCACCTAATGGGGTTTTGGTTTCCTTGCCACTGCTGCCTCTGGCTTGGCGTGCTCAGTTTGGGACACTAAATTTTTCAACTAAACATCTAAATAAATCTAATTAATAAACTAAATTAACCATATAAACTAAATTACTGATCTAATTATTGATCTAAAGCCCACACTGTCACCGTATAGAAATTGAAATGAACTGATGACATCAAATGGCTATACAGCTTAATAAAATTATGCTGCATTATTTTCCTGTTTAACACTGTAAAGCTGCTTTGAAACAATCTACATTGTTAAAAGCGCTATATAAATAAAGTTGACTTGACTTGAGGAGGTTCTCGGAACCGTTTGAAAACATCATGTTTAATCATTCGGCAGATGCTTTTATCCAAAGCCGCCAATGCCAACGGAAAGCCCCAGCCTAGATGTTCAAGACAGTTACACGATGCACTAAGTGATACTACACTAGACCAGCGGCATTAACGGTGCATTATTCACTGCAAAAAGTCGCAGATGACACTGAATAAATTAGAAAGTGTGTATGCAGATAAAAAATATTAGAATGCGCTTTTGGACAACTAGTTTACGTGCTACTTGGTGTCTGAACTCTTGATTGTCTTTCAGTTGTTCAGTCCTCTAGCCTGACTCACATCAAGATGTTGGGTGTGGGAACACACCATTGTCCTCAATCCAATCAAGCAGCACCTCCCATAGTTTCTCTTGAAGCCAATACGGTCTTAAACTGCAGTTCATGGACTGGCCACTAGAGACAGACTCCAGAAGGAGCAGTTAAAATGCCCAACTTTACAGCAGAAGAACACGTTAACTGTTGGTTTTGGTCTGTACGGCTAATTTTGCCCTTCATGACGAATGTGAGGGGGGTGAATTTTTAAACTCATTCGTTTACATTATATAAAGCCTTAAAGTTCTGCATAATTAAGGGCGTGGCCACTTTGAGTGACAGGTGGATTGCCGTTTGTCTGCTGTCTGTTAGTCCCGCCCACGTCCCGCCTCTTTGGCCATTTTCTGTTATCCGGGAGGGACTCGCGATGATGCCAAGATGGCGACGGCCAGCTCGCCCCGACTTTACACTTCAAAACTGCTCTTCAGAATCTAATGAGGGACATCACGGACACTACGCCCATATTGTTTTACAGTCTATGGGCGGGATAAACGATTGTCTTTCAAATTCCCTCTGCACGCAATAGGATAGCGCTACAACCAACCAGAGCAGCGAAGGAGGTGAAGCCGAGCTAACGTTAGTTGATAGACTTTCGCCGTATCCGGTCGGCAAAACTCAGAACACATCTTCCTTTCTTAAGAATGACTTCAGTGCCGTTCTTTGTTCTTTCCTCAAAGAAAAGCTTAACTCCAAGTCTTCCAGAGTCGCGGCCAAAGCCGATTGGAAAGACGGCTGTACGCCAGCTTCTGTGTTTACGAGTAGCACTCGGAACTGCCGTCATTATGTTAAGCCCGCCCACCGACTCTATACACGATGTGATTGGCCTGACCAGAGTTTGGTTTTTCCAGCTCACAAGCCAACGGAGAGTTGCTAGACGCCCTGGCTGCAAATTATATTTGCTACCACTAGGGTGTGTCTAGATTTCTAGGCTATCAATCCTCACAAACTTTATGAGTTCCAGAGGAACTCAACTAGCAGTTAGTTTGGGGTTATCAGTCTTACTTTTCGGAGTCAGATTAGATCAATCTACCTTTGCAACAGACTTAAAAGATATGTCCAGGCTTAGGGTGCTTTCACATCTCTAGTTCGGTTCATTTGGTCCGAACCAAGGGCAAACAATTATACATTGTAGCATTTTTCAGCTTTTTTGGTTCCTTTTCACACCACACTGATTTCTTTGGTCCGAACCAGTTGAAACGAACCAAAATGCAGTCACATGACAACATCCACATCACTCATTGGCCATGGCTTATTTCCTAAACTGCGAGTGCGCGGGTTGGTTTTGTCCCTGGCCATTGTTTGTATACACCACAATATGCAAACAATAAATTTCTATAATGAAGCGTGATTGAAAACAACGTTCCAATGCACTGCAAACGGCGAGCGCGCATCGCTCGTCACTTCAAGTGAAGATCGCTCTGTTCTTCGAAAGTTGGGAACTAATACGGTCATCAGACCAAATTTCTATGAGGCTCCGCACCTCCTCACTACTCCAAGTTTGTCCGCCATGCTAAAGTGCAAACTATCAACAAACACTTCCTCATCCCATAATGCACAGCGCAGCTGACTACGGCAGCTGGTTTAGTCCAAAAATGATCAGTACTTTTTGCAGTTGGGTCTGTTCGAGGTCGGATCACGTTCTCACCACAAACAAACCGCTCCAGAGTTCCACCTCTTCAAAGAGCTCTCAGTGCGCTTGTTCGGTCTGCTTTTGGTGCGCACCCAAATGCGATTGCCGCTTTCACACCTGACCAAACGAACCGCACCAAAGGGGAAAACCAACTCTAGTATGATTCAACCCAACTAAATGAGGCAGGTGTGAAAGCACCCGTAATCAGATGAATGACTTGTAAGACAGTTTATAATCATCCAAAGCGACTTACAAAATCCATTTCTTAATTGAAAAGCAATTTGTCAATAATAGTGACATGCATGTTAGCCTCAGCTTGGTTGCAAAGGCCTTTGCATACTGATGGTTGGATTGGTCTGTTGTGTTCGGTTTCCCAATTTTACTCCCATTTTTAAACGATCCAATACTTTGAATCATCACATCTTATCTTGAGGATGACCCGCACCATTTTTCACATATGTATCGCATGGATTCTGTGTGTAACTGGGACTGTTGTGTTCGGTTTCCCAATTTTACTCCCATTTTTAAACGATACAATATTTGAAATCATTGCATCTTATGGTAAAGAAGACACACACCATTTTTCACATATGTATCGCATGGTTTCGGTGTGTAACTGGGTCATTATTTTGGGTTGGTCCATTGTGTTCGGATTCCCAATTTTACTCCCATTTTTAAACAATACAATACTTTGAATCATCACATCTCATCCTGAAGACGACTTGCACCATTTTTCACTTATGTATCGCATGGATTCTGTGTGTAACTGGGTCTGTTGTGTTCGGTTTCCCAATTTTACTCCCATTTTTAAACGATACAATACTTTGAATCATCACATCTTATCTTGAGGACGACTTGCACCATTTTTCACTTATGTATCACATGGATTCTGTGTGTAACTGGGTCTGTTGTGTTCGGTTTCCCAATTTTACTCCCATTTTTAAACGATACAATATTTGAAATCATTGCATCTTATGGTAAAGAAGACACACACCATTTTTCACATATGTATCGCATGGTTTCGGTGTGTAACTGGGTCATTATTTTGGGTTGGTCCATTGTGTTCGGATTCCCAATTTTACTCCCATTTTTAAACAATACAATACTTTGAATCATCACATCTCATCCTGAAGACGACTTGCACCATTTTTCACTTATGTATCGCATGGATTCTGTGTGTAACTGGGTCTGTTGTGTTCGGTTTCCCAATTTTACTCCCATTTTTAAACGATACAATACTTTGAATCATCACATCTTATCTTGAGGACGACTTGCACCATTTTTCACTTATGTATCACATGGATTCTGTGTGTAACTGGGTCTGTTGTGTTCGGTTTCCCAATTTTACTCCCATTTTTAAACGATACAATATTTGAAATCATTGCATCTTATGGTAAAGAAGACACACACCATTTTTCACATATGTATCGCATGGTTTCGGTGTGTAACTGGGTCATTATTTTGGGTTGGTCCATTGTGTTCGGTTTCCCAATTTTACTCCCATTTTTAAACGATCCAATACTTCGAATCATCACATCTCATCCTGAGGACGACTCGCACCATTTTCCACATGATTTCTGTCATTAACTGGGTCATTATATCGAGCTAAACTGTGTCTTCCCACAGAGAGCACCATCAGCCGGAGCCGCTGACACCTTCCGCTGGTTCTTCTGAAGAGCTCGCCGCACCGATCCACATCATAACACCGGACTCCAAAACTAGAAGAACTGCAGGTCATACGCCCTACAATCTGATCATACGGTTCCGCAATCAGGGACTCTCACCGCCCTCCTCGCTTTCTACCCCTTCCCCTCAGGACTCACTGTGGCACGGAGGCCGATTGGCACCGGGGGCGTCCGGTGCACACGCACAAGTCTCTGGGTCTCGGACTGACCTCACCTCAACCAAACACCAATAGAGAAACAGAGACTTGACCACAGTCGTATCAGGACCCCACCCGGGCTTAGAGGAGCAGTTCACCCGGCTGACATTGAATATTCGGTCGTCATTTACTCGTTCCAAACACTTGCTTTCTTCGGTGGAAGACAAATGGAGGTTATTTGAACTCTAAAAGGACAAAACGCAAAGTAGTGGAGCACTATATAATAGGCTCATTTAACTGTAGACGTGATGGAAGCGGGATATTCTCCCACTGAGGAAAGCAAGTCATGCAGGTTTAGAGTAAACGATGACAGAAGGTTCATTTTGTGAGTGAACGCTTCCTTTGAACAACCTTTCTGTTGCATGGGTAGAAAAGTGTTTCGTTTTTAACTAAAGACTTTAAGAAATAACTTTGTTTATTGCTGTTGTGACGCCTCACTGTCTTGATGAATAAGAGACTCTTAGGATGGCTTGTTGATTAAATGTGATCCTTTTTGAACTGTGACTGACTGTGTGCCTCCTTTATTTGTGCACTGCATTTATTTACATGTTTTTTGTGGGATGCGCAACGGCTTGATTTGGGCTAGATAGCGCTGGAAGCGTGCTGACGGCGCGACGTGATAAGATGTCACCCGGAGAGCGTTTAAATGGCGTTTCTAATTCTGATCCCTCCGAGCACAGATGAGCAGGAAAAGATGGCGGAGGCATATCTCGGTGTTAAAGCGCTCAGCACATCACTGTACATGTCATCTCTTTATTGTTGGGCCTCTATGACGACTCCCATGTTGCTAGGCAACATGAATTACAATGACATGAAGTCCTGTGTTCTAGAATGAGGGAGGGGCTGAGAGATGCCTTCACTCTGCCTGAGATTTACATCACACACGTCGCCTGTTACTATATACTTAGAAGTGTGTGTGTGTGTGTGTGTGTGTGTGTGTGCGTGTGCGAGGGGCAAAGATATTCTCCTGGCCCATTTTAAACATTAAAATATTATTATATACATATTTATCACATAAAATAATACATAAATATGTTGAATTCTTACTATATACTTAGAAATGTGTGTGTGTGTGTGTGTGTGTGTGTGTGTGTGTGTGTGTGTGTGTGTGTGTGTGTGTGTGTGAGAGAGAGGGGCAAAGATATTCTCCTGGCCCTTTTTAAGCACTAAAATACTATTATATACACACATATATAAAATAATAAATAATTATGTTGAATTCTTACTATATACTTAGAAATGTGTGTGTGTGTGTGTGTGTGTGGGGCAAAGATATTCTCCTGGCCCATTTTAAACATTAAAATATTATTATATACATATTTATCACATAAAATAATACATAAATATGTTGAATTCTTACTATATACTTAGAAATGTGTGTGTGTGTGTGTGTGTGTGTGTGTGTGTGTGTGTGTGTGTGTGTGTGTGTGTGTGTGTGAGAGAGAGGGGCAAAGATATTCTCCTGGCCCTTTTTAAGCACTAAAATACTATTATATACACACATATATAAAATAATAAATAATTATGTTGAATTCTTACTATATACTTAGAAATGTGTGTGTGTGTGTGTGTGTGTGGGGCAAAGATATTCTCCTGGCCCATTTTAAACATTAAAATATTATTATATACATATTTATCACATAAAATAATACATAATTATGTTGAATTCTTACTATATACTTAGTGTGTGTGTGTGTGTGTGTGTGTGTGTGTGTGTGTGTGTGTGTGTGTGTGTGTGTGTGTGTGTGTGTGTGTGTGTGTGTGTGTGTGTGTGTGTGTGTGTGTGTGTGTGTGTGTGTGTGTGTGTGTGAGAGAGTGAGAGAGAGTGAGAGAGAGAGAGAGAGAGAGAGAGTCATCGACATGTAAAGTCAAAACCCTGGATTTTAAGAAAAGTGTATTAGACATAGATATCATAATATTACAGGAAACATGGCGCAGAACTGATGAGGTCACTCTTTGTCCCCCAGGCTATCGTGAAATATCCATATCGTCCCAAAAACATGAAAAGATTACACGTGGGAGAGATTCAGGGGGCATAATAATTTGGCACAAGCTTGAAATTGATAATTATATCCAACTAATCAAAAAAGAAGAATCTCACATCTGGCTAAAAATCAATAATCAGCTCAGTCAAACTACAAAAGATATATTCTTATGTGCTCTTTACATCCCTCCCTCTGAATCTCCTTACTATGATGAAAACATCTTTGAGACCCTCCACAGTCAAATCAACCACTTCCAGGCCCAGGGAAGTGTGTTGATCTGTGGGGATCTCAACGCCAGGACGGGATCCCTACCCGACTACACCACTGACAAAGGGAATAATTATATATTTGGACAGAGCTATCAACAAAACAGTGTCAGTTTCTCTAGGAATAACTCTGATTCCCAGGTAAATAAGAACGGGAGAGTTCTGCTCGAGCTGTGTCGAAGCCTCGGTCTGTACCTCGTCAATGGCAGGGTGAGAGGGGATTCTCTGGGGAGATACACCTACAGTTCATTTCATGGTTGCTCAACAGTCGACTACATGATCACAGATTTAGATCTATTCTCTTTCAGAGCATTCACGGTCAAACCACTAACACCCCTGTCAGATCACAGCCAAATTACTGTGTATCTAAAAAGGACAGAAAATACTAACATACATCCACAACCCAGTAAGCTGTACAACATTACAAAGAACTACAGATGGGCACAAAACAGCACAGAAAAATACCTGACCGCACTCGACCACCCCCAAGTGTGCTCACTTATGGATAACTTTATAGAAAATACTTTTCCTCATAATGAAGATGGCGTAAATCTGGCTGTAGAAAACATAAATTACATATTTGATTATTTGGCAACAATATCTAATCTCAAAAGCTCTAAGAAAACTCATAAGCAAAAACAAGAGAACGAAAAATGGTTTGATACGGATTGTAAACGAATAAAGAAAAATTTAAGACAGCTGGCAAACCAAAAACACAGACAACCAGACGATTCAGATTTACGCCTTCATTATTGTGAGGAGCTTAAAAAATATAAAAACACACTCAGAAAGAAGAAAGAACAGTACGTCCAGAACCAGCTCAAAACTATTGAAGAATCTGTCCATTCAAACAGTTTCTGGGACAACTGGAATCTCCTGAATAAAAAGAATCATGAACAAACAACTATACAAGACGGAGACACCTGGAAAAACCACTTCGAACAACTGTATAGCAAATTAGACATGAATATAGAACAAACACAGATATCTGAAAAATTAAACCATATAGAAACCATAATTGGCAAATACCAAAATCCTCTAGATTACCCAATCACAGAAAAAGAGCTGACGGATAAAATACAGGCCCTGCCAACAAAAAAGGCAAGTGGACCGGACGGCATCCTAAATGAAATGCTTAAAAACACTAACCCCAAATTCAGATTGGCCATAATAAAACTGTTAAACTTGGTTCTGAGTGTTGGTTATTTCCCTGACCCCTGGAATAGAGGACTCATAACGCCCATATTCAAGAGTGGAGACAAATCAGACCCGAACAATTACAGAGGCATCTGTGTGAGCAGTAACCTGGGGAAGATGTTCTGCAGCATCATCAACACGAGACTCGTTCACTTCCTCACAGAGCACAATGTCCTCAGCAAAAGTCAGATTGGATTCTTACCAAATTACAGAACATCAGACCACATCTTCACCCTGCATACCCTGATCGACCAACACATTAACCATAACAAAACCAAAATTTTTGCTTGCTTTGTAGATTTCCAGAAGGCCTTTGATTCAATTTGGCATGAAGGTCTTCTGTCTAAACTTCTAGAATCAGGTATCGGGGGCAAAACATACAACATCATTAAAACAATGTACTCAAACAATCAATGCTCAATTAAAATTGGAAATAAACAAACGGCGTTCTTCACTCAAGGGCGTGGTGTGAGACAGGGCTGCCCACTATCACCGACCCTCTTCAATATTTATATCAATGAATTAGCGAATCTCCTAGACCAATCAGCAGCTCCTGGCCTCACACTACATGACTCCTCTATAAAGTTCCTCCTGTATGCGGATGATCTGGTGCTGCTGTCTCCAACAGAAGAGGGTCTACAGCAGAACCTGGACGTCCTGCATCAGTTCTGTCAGACCTGGGCCCTGACCATTAACACGGCTAAAACTAAGGTACTAACGTTCCAAAAAAGACCCAGATGTCAGGGAAAGAGGCACAATTTCACCCTCGGTATGACCAAAGTAGATCATGCCACCGACTACACATACCTAGGGTTGAAATTCAGTGCAAACGGAAACTTCAGCTTGGCCGTGAATGAACTGAAAGAGAAAGCAAGAAGGGCTTTCTATGCCATCAAAAAATCAATTCAATTTGAAATTCCAATCAGAATCTGGCTCAAAATATTCCAATCAGTGATTGAACCTATTGCACTCTATGGCAGTGAAGTTTGGGGTCCTCTCTTCAATCATGAATTCAACAAATGGGACAAAAACCCAATAGAAAACCCTGCATGCTGAGTTCTGTAAGAGCATCCTGAGAGTCCAGAGGAACACACCGAACAACGCATGCAGGGCAGAATTAGGCCAATACCCTCTACTCATACACATTGAGAAACGAGCCATCAAATTTTGGAAACATCTAAAAATGAGTGACCCCAACTCTTATCATTTTAAAGCCCTTAAAAACCATGAAGTGAACTCTGATAAGAGTCCCCTGATCCAGCTGATCCTAAGGCTGCAAACACACACTAACACTACTAACACCAGCCAGCCTCAGCACACACACACACTCACACACACAATCCGGCCCAACCAAATTATTAAAGCACAAAGAGAAAATTACCTGACCTATGGAATGAAACAACACAAAAACAGAGTAAACTGGAATGTTATTTGGCCCTAAACAGAAGCTACACAACAGCAGAATACCTGAGCGCAGTGAAGAACTGTGAGTTCAGAAGAAGAATGACGAGGTACAGACTGAGCAATCACACACTGACCGTAGAGACGGGCAGATACAGACAGAACTGGCTGCCCAGAGAGAGCCGCATCTGCCCACACTGCACCACTGGAGAAGTGGAGACAGAGACACACTTCCTCACCAGCTGCCCAAACTATCAACTAATCAGAAACACTTTTTATCCCAAATTCCAAATACTTTGTCCTGACTTTATAAAACTAGACA
>CM042248.1:52683054-52758054 GCA_023566225.1 Romanogobio albipinnatus
GGAATTTCACTCTTGAATGAATTTCTGAACATTCTGAAAAAGTAACATTTGAAAAAAAACATCCAACATTATTGGAATTTCACTCTTGAATGAATTTCTGAACATTCTGAAAAAGTAACATTTGAAAAAAAACATCCAACATTATTGGAATTTCACTCTTGAATGAATTTCTGAACATTCTGAAAAAGTAACATTTGAAAAAAAACATCCAACATTATTGGAATTTCACTCTTGAATGAATTTCTGAACATTCTGAAAAAGTAACATTTGAAAAAAAACATCCAACATTATTGGAATTTCACTCTTGAATGAATTTCTGAACATTCTGAAAAAGTAACATTTGAAAAAAAACATCCAACATTATTGGAATTTCACTCTTGAATGAATTTCTGAACATTCTGAAAAAGTAACATTTGAAAAAAAACATCCAACATTATTGGAATTTCACTCTTGAATGAATTTCTGAACATTCTGAAAAAGTAACATTTGAAAAAAAACATCCAACATTATTGGAATTTCACTCTTGAATGAATTTCTGAACATTCTGAAAAAGTAACATTTGAAAAAAAACATCCAACATTATTGGAATTTCACTCTTGAATGAATTTCTGAACATTCTGAAAAAGTAACATTTGAAAAAAAACATCCAACATTATTGGAATTTCACTCTTGAATGAATTTCTGAACATTCTGAAAAAGTAACATTTGAAAAAAAACATCCAACATTATTGGAATTTCACTCTTGAATGAATTTCTGAACATTCTGAAAAAGTAACATTTGAAAAAAAACATCCAACATTATTGGAATTTCACTCTTGAATGAATTTCTGAACATTCTGAAAAAGTAACATTTGAAAAAAAACATCCAACATTATTGGAATTTCACTCTTGAATGAATTTCTGAACATTCTGAAAAAGTAACATTTGAAAAAAAACATCCAACATTATTGGAATTTCACTCTTGAATGAATTTCTGAACATTCTGAAAAAGTAACATTTGAAAAAAAACATCCAACATTATTGGAATTTCACTCTTGAATGAATTTCTGAACATTCTGAAAAAGTAACATTTGAAAAAAAACATCCAACATTATTGGAATTTCACTCTTGAATGAATTTCTGAACATTCTGAAAAAGTAACATTTGAAAAAAAACATCCAACATTATTGGAATTTCACTCTTGAATGAATTTCTGAACATTCTGAAAAAGTAACATTTGAAAAAAAACATCCAACATTATTGGAATTTCACTCTTGAATGAATTTCTGAACATTCTGAAAAAGTAACATTTGAAAAAAAACATCCAACATTATTGGAATTTCACTCTTGAATGAATTTCTGAACATTCTGAAAAAGTAACATTTGAAAAAAAACATCCAACATTATTGGAATTTCACTCTTGAATGAATTTCTGAACATTCTGAAAAAGTAACATTTGAAAAAAAACATCCAACATTATTGGAATTTCACTCTTGAATGAATTTCTGAACATTCTGAAAAAGTAACATTTGAAAAAAAACATCCAACATTATTGGAATTTCACTCTTGAATGAATTTCTGAACATTCTGAAAAAGTAACATTTGAAAAAAAACATCCAACATTATTGGAATTTCACTCTTGAATGAATTTCTGAACATTCTGAAAAAGTAACATTTGAAAAAAAACATCCAACATTATTGGAATTTCACTCTTGAATGAATTTCTGAACATTCTGAAAAAGTAACATTTGAAAAAAAACATCCAACATTATTGGAATTTCACTCTTGAATGAATTTCTGAACATTCTGAAAAAGTAACATTTGAAAAAAAACATCCAACATTATTGGAATTTCACTCTTGAATGAATTTCTGAACATTCTGAAAAAGTAACATTTGAAAAAAAACATCCAACATTATTGGAATTTCACTCTTGAATGAATTTCTGAACATTCTGAAAAAGTAACATTTGAAAAAAAACATCCAACATTATTGGAATTTCACTCTTGAATGAATTTCTGAACATTCTGAAAAAGTAACATTTGAAAAAAAACATCCAACATTATTGGAATTTCACTCTTGAATGAATTTCTGAACATTCTGAAAAAGTAACATTTGAAAAAAAACATCCAACATTATTGGAATTTCACTCTTGAATGAATTTCTGAACATTCTGAAAAAGTAACATTTGAAAAAAAACATCCAACATTATTGGAATTTCACTCTTGAATGAATTTCTGAACATTCTGAAAAAGTAACATTTGAAAAAAAACATCCAACATTATTGGAATTTCACTCTTGAATGAATTTCTGAACATTCTGAAAAAGTAACATTTGAAAAAAAACATCCAACATTATTGGAATTTCACTCTTGAATGAATTTCTGAACATTCTGAAAAAGTAACATTTGAAAAAAAACATCCAACATTATTGGAATTTCACTCTTGAATGAATTTCTGAACATTCTGAAAAAGTAACATTTGAAAAAAAACATCCAACATTATTGGAATTTCACTCTTGAATGAATTTCTGAACATTCTGAAAAAGTAACATTTGAAAAAAAACATCCAACATTATTGGAATTTCACTCTTGAATGAATTTCTGAACATTCTGAAAAAGTAACATTTGAAAAAAAACATCCAACATTATTGGAATTTCACTCTTGAATGAATTTCTGAACATTCTGAAAAAGTAACATTTGAAAAAAAACATCCAACATTATTGGAATTTCACTCTTGAATGAATTTCTGAACATTCTGAAAAAGTAACATTTGAAAAAAAACATCCAACATTATTGGAATTTCACTCTTGAATGAATTTCTGAACATTCTGAAAAAGTAACATTTGAAAAAAAACATCCAACATTATTGGAATTTCACTCTTGAATGAATTTCTGAACATTCTGAAAAAGTAACATTTGAAAAAAAACATCCAACATTATTGGAATTTCACTCTTGAATGAATTTCTGAACATTCTGAAAAAGTAACATTTGAAAAAAAACATCCAACATTATTGGAATTTCACTCTTGAATGAATTTCTGAACATTCTGAAAAAGTAACATTTGAAAAAAAACATCCAACATTATTGGAATTTCACTCTTGAATGAATTTCTGAACATTCTGAAAAAGTAACATTTGAAAAAAAACATCCAACATTATTGGAATTTCACTCTTGAATGAATTTCTGAACATTCTGAAAAAGTAACATTTGAAAAAAAACATCCAACATTATTGGAATTTCACTCTTGAATGAATTTCTGAACATTCTGAAAAAGTAACATTTGAAAAAAAACATCCAACATTATTGGAATTTCACTCTTGAATGAATTTCTGAACATTCTGAAAAAGTAACATTTGAAAAAAAACATCCAACATTATTGGAATTTCACTCTTGAATGAATTTCTGAACATTCTGAAAAAGTAACATTTGAAAAAAAACATCCAACATTATTGGAATTTCACTCTTGAATGAATTTCTGAACATTCTGAAAAAGTAACATTTGAAAAAAAACATCCAACATTATTGGAATTTCACTCTTGAATGAATTTCTGAACATTCTGAAAAAGTAACATTTGAAAAAAAACATCCAACATTATTGGAATTTCACTCTTGAATGAATTTCTGAACATTCTGAAAAAGTAACATTTGAAAAAAAACATCCAACATTATTGGAATTTCACTCTTGAATGAATTTCTGAACATTCTGAAAAAGTAACATTTGAAAAAAAACATCCAACATTATTGGAATTTTACTCTTGAATGAATTTCTGAACATTCTGAAAAAGTAACATTTGAAAAAAAACATCCAACATTATTGGAATTTCACTCTTGAATGAATTTCTGAACATTCTGAAAAAGTAACATTTGAAAAAAAACATCCAACATTATTGGAATTTCACTCTTGAATGAATTTCTGAACATTCTGAAAAAGTAACATTTGAAAAAAAACATCCAACATTATTGGAATTTCACTCTTGAATGAATTTCTGAACATTCTGAAAAAGTAACATTTGAAAAAAAACATCCAACATTATTGGAATTTCACTCTTGAATGAATTTCTGAACATTCTGAAAAAGTAACATTTGAAAAAAAACATCCAACATTATTGGAATTTCACTCTTGAATGAATTTCTGAACATTCTGAAAAAGTAACATTTGAAAAAAAACATCCAACATTATTGGAATTTCACTCTTGAATGAATTTCTGAACATTCTGAAAAAGTAACATTTGAAAAAAAACATCCAACATTATTGGAATTTCACTCTTGAATGAATTTCTGAACATTCTGAAAAAGTAACATTTGAAAAAAAACATCCAACATTATTGGAATTTCACTCTTGAATGAATTTCTGAACATTCTGAAAAAGTAACATTTGAAAAAAAACATCCAACATTATTGGAATTTCACTCTTGAATGAATTTCTGAACATTCTGAAAAAGTAACATTTGAAAAAAAACATCCAACATTATTGGAATTTCACTCTTGAATGAATTTCTGAACATTCTGAAAAAGTAACATTTGAAAAAAAACATCCAACATTATTGGAATTTCACTCTTGAATGAATTTCTGAACATTCTGAAAAAGTAACATTTGAAAAAAAACATCCAACATTATTGGAATTTCACTCTTGAATGAATTTCTGAACATTCTGAAAAAGTAACATTTGAAAAAAAACATCCAACATTATTGGAATTTCACTCTTGAATGAATTTCTGAACATTCTGAAAAAGTAACATTTGAAAAAAAACATCCAACATTATTGGAATTTCACTCTTGAATGAATTTCTGAACATTCTGAAAAAGTAACATTTGAAAAAAAACATCCAACATTATTGGAATTTCACTCTTGAATGAATTTCTGAACATTCTGAAAAAGTAACATTTGAAAAAAAACATCCAACATTATTGGAATTTCACTCTTGAATGAATTTCTGAACATTCTGAAAAAGTAACATTTGAAAAAAAACATCCAACATTATTGGAATTTCACTCTTGAATGAATTTCTGAACATTCTGAAAAAGTAACATTTGAAAAAAAACATCCAACATTATTGGAATTTCACTCTTGAATGAATTTCTGAACATTCTGAAAAAGTAACATTTGAAAAAAAACATCCAACATTATTGGAATTTCACTCTTGAATGAATTTCTGAACATTCTGAAAAAGTAACATTTGAAAAAAAACATCCAACATTATTGGAATTTCACTCTTGAATGAATTTCTGAACATTCTGAAAAAGTAACATTTGAAAAAAAACATCCAACATTATTGGAATTTCACTCTTGAATGAATTTCTGAACATTCTGAAAAAGTAACATTTGAAAAAAAACATCCAACATTATTGGAATTTCACTCTTGAATGAATTTCTGAACATTCTGAAAAAGTAACATTTGAAAAAAAACATCCAACATTATTGGAATTTCACTCTTGAATGAATTTCTGAACATTCTGAAAAAGTAACATTTGAAAAAAAACATCCAACATTATTGGAATTTCACTCTTGAATGAATTTCTGAACATTCTGAAAAAGTAACATTTGAAAAAAAACATCCAACATTATTGGAATTTCACTCTTGAATGAATTTCTGAACATTCTGAAAAAGTAACATTTGAAAAAAAACATCCAACATTATTGGAATTTCACTCTTGAATGAATTTCTGAACATTCTGAAAAAGTAACATTTGAAAAAAAACATCCAACATTATTGGAATTTCACTCTTGAATGAATTTCTGAACATTCTGAAAAAGTAACATTTGAAAAAAAACATCCAACATTATTGGAATTTCACTCTTGAATGAATTTCTGAACATTCTGAAAAAGTAACATTTGAAAAAAAACATCCAACATTATTGGAATTTCACTCTTGAATGAATTTCTGAACATTCTGAAAAAGTAACATTTGAAAAAAAACATCCAACATTATTGGAATTTCACTCTTGAATGAATTTCTGAACATTCTGAAAAAGTAACATTTGAAAAAAAACATCCAACATTATTGGAATTTCACTCTTGAATGAATTTCTGAACATTCTGAAAAAGTAACATTTGAAAAAAAACATCCAACATTATTGGAATTTCACTCTTGAATGAATTTCTGAACATTCTGAAAAAGTAACATTTGAAAAAAAACATCCAACATTATTGGAATTTCACTCTTGAATGAATTTCTGAACATTCTGAAAAAGTAACATTTGAAAAAAAACATCCAACATTATTGGAATTTCACTCTTGAATGAATTTCTGAACATTCTGAAAAAGTAACATTTGAAAAAAAACATCCAACATTATTGGAATTTCACTCTTGAATGAATTTCTGAACATTCTGAAAAAGTAACATTTGAAAAAAAACATCCAACATTATTGGAATTTCACTCTTGAATGAATTTCTGAACATTCTGAAAAAGTAACATTTGAAAAAAAACATCCAACATTATTGGAATTTCACTCTTGAATGAATTTCTGAACATTCTGAAAAAGTAACATTTGAAAAAAAACATCCAACATTATTGGAATTTCACTCTTGAATGAATTTCTGAACATTCTGAAAAAGTAACATTTGAAAAAAAACATCCAACATTATTGGAATTTCACTCTTGAATGAATTTCTGAACATTCTGAAAAAGTAACATTTGAAAAAAAACATCCAACATTATTGGAATTTCACTCTTGAATGAATTTCTGAACATTCTGAAAAAGTAACATTTGAAAAAAAACATCCAACATTATTGGAATTTCACTCTTGAATGAATTTCTGAACATTCTGAAAAAGTAACATTTGAAAAAAAACATCCAACATTATTGGAATTTCACTCTTGAATGAATTTCTGAACATTCTGAAAAAGTAACATTTGAAAAAAAACATCCAACATTATTGGAATTTCACTCTTGAATGAATTTCTGAACATTCTGAAAAAGTAACATTTGAAAAAAAACATCCAACATTATTGGAATTTCACTCTTGAATGAATTTCTGAACATTCTGAAAAAGTAACATTTGAAAAAAAACATCCAACATTATTGGAATTTCACTCTTGAATGAATTTCTGAACATTCTGAAAAAGTAACATTTGAAAAAAAACATCCAACATTATTGGAATTTCACTCTTGAATGAATTTCTGAACATTCTGAAAAAGTAACATTTGAAAAAAAACATCCAACATTATTGGAATTTCACTCTTGAATGAATTTCTGAACATTCTGAAAAAGTAACATTTGAAAAAAAACATCCAACATTATTGGAATTTTACTCTTGAATGAATTTCTGAACATTCTGAAAAAGTAACATTTGAAAAAAAACATCCAACATTATTGGAATTTTCCTCTTGAATGAATTTCTGAACATTCTGAAAAAGTAACATTTGAAAAAAAACATCCAACATTATTGGAATTTCACTCTTGAATGAATTTCTGAACATTCTGAAAAAGTAACATTTGAAAAAAAACATCCAACATTATTGGAATTTCACTCTTGAATGAATTTCTGAACATTCTGAAAAAGTAACATTTGAAAAAAAACATCCAACATTATTGGAATTTCACTCTTGAATGAATTTCTGAACATTCTGAAAAAGTAACATTTGAAAAAAAACATCCAACATTATTGGAATTTCACTCTTGAATGAATTTCTGAACATTCTGAAAAAGTAACATTTGAAAAAAAACATCCAACATTATTGGAATTTCACTCTTGAATGAATTTCTGAACATTCTGAAAAAGTAACATTTGAAAAAAAACATCCAACATTATTGGAATTTCACTCTTGAATGAATTTCTGAACATTCTGAAAAAGTAACATTTGAAAAAAAACATCCAACATTATTGGAATTTCACTCTTGAATGAATTTCTGAACATTCTGAAAAAGTAACATTTGAAAAAAAACATCCAACATTATTGGAATTTCACTCTTGAATGAATTTCTGAACATTCTGAAAAAGTAACATTTGAAAAAAAACATCCAACATTATTGGAATTTCACTCTTGAATGAATTTCTGAACATTCTGAAAAAGTAACATTTGAAAAAAAACATCCAACATTATTGGAATTTCACTCTTGAATGAATTTCTGAACATTCTGAAAAAGTAACATTTGAAAAAAAACATCCAACATTATTGGAATTTCACTCTTGAATGAATTTCTGAACATTCTGAAAAAGTAACATTTGAAAAAAAACATCCAACATTATTGGAATTTCACTCTTGAATGAATTTCTGAACATTCTGAAAAAGTAACATTTGAAAAAAAACATCCAACATTATTGGAATTTCACTCTTGAATGAATTTCTGAACATTCTGAAAAAGTAACATTTGAAAAAAAACATCCAACATTATTGGAATTTCACTCTTGAATGAATTTCTGAACATTCTGAAAAAGTAACATTTGAAAAAAAACATCCAACATTATTGGAATTTCACTCTTGAATGAATTTCTGAACATTCTGAAAAAGTAACATTTGAAAAAAAACATCCAACATTATTGGAATTTCACTCTTGAATGAATTTCTGAACATTCTGAAAAAGTAACATTTGAAAAAAAACATCCAACATTATTGGAATTTCACTCTTGAATGAATTTCTGAACATTCTGAAAAAGTAACATTTGAAAAAAAACATCCAACATTATTGGAATTTCACTCTTGAATGAATTTCTGAACATTCTGAAAAAGTAACATTTGAAAAAAAACATCCAACATTATTGGAATTTCACTCTTGAATGAATTTCTGAACATTCTGAAAAAGTAACATTTGAAAAAAAACATCCAACATTATTGGAATTTCACTCTTGAATGAATTTCTGAACATTCTGAAAAAGTAACATTTGAAAAAAAACATCCAACATTATTGGAATTTCACTCTTGAATGAATTTCTGAACATTCTGAAAAAGTAACATTTGAAAAAAAACATCCAACATTATTGGAATTTCACTCTTGAATGAATTTCTGAACATTCTGAAAAAGTAACATTTGAAAAAAAACATCCAACATTATTGGAATTTCACTCTTGAATGAATTTCTGAACATTCTGAAAAAGTAACATTTGAAAAAAAACATCCAACATTATTGGAATTTCACTCTTGAATGAATTTCTGAACATTCTGAAAAAGTAACATTTGAAAAAAAACATCCAACATTATTGGAATTTCACTCTTGAATGAATTTCTGAACATTCTGAAAAAGTAACATTTGAAAAAAAACATCCAACATTATTGGAATTTCACTCTTGAATGAATTTCTGAACATTCTGAAAAAGTAACATTTGAAAAAAAACATCCAACATTATTGGAATTTCACTCTTGAATGAATTTCTGAACATTCTGAAAAAGTAACATTTGAAAAAAAACATCCAACATTATTGGAATTTCACTCTTGAATGAATTTCTGAACATTCTGAAAAAGTAACATTTGAAAAAAAACATCCAACATTATTGGAATTTCACTCTTGAATGAATTTCTGAACATTCTGAAAAAGTAACATTTGAAAAAAAACATCCAACATTATTGGAATTTCACTCTTGAATGAATTTCTGAACATTCTGAAAAAGTAACATTTGAAAAAAAACATCCAACATTATTGGAATTTCACTCTTGAATGAATTTCTGAACATTCTGAAAAAGTAACATTTGAAAAAAAACATCCAACATTATTGGAATTTCACTCTTGAATGAATTTCTGAACATTCTGAAAAAGTAACATTTGAAAAAAAACATCCAACATTATTGGAATTTCACTCTTGAATGAATTTCTGAACATTCTGAAAAAGTAACATTTGAAAAAAAACATCCAACATTATTGGAATTTCACTCTTGAATGAATTTCTGAACATTCTGAAAAAGTAACATTTGAAAAAAAACATCCAACATTATTGGAATTTCACTCTTGAATGAATTTCTGAACATTCTGAAAAAGTAACATTTGAAAAAAAACATCCAACATTATTGGAATTTCACTCTTGAATGAATTTCTGAACATTCTGAAAAAGTAACATTTGAAAAAAAACATCCAACATTATTGGAATTTCACTCTTGAATGAATTTCTGAACATTCTGAAAAAGTAACATTTGAAAAAAAACATCCAACATTATTGGAATTTCACTCTTGAATGAATTTCTGAACATTCTGAAAAAGTAACATTTGAAAAAAAACATCCAACATTATTGGAATTTCACTCTTGAATGAATTTCTGAACATTCTGAAAAAGTAACATTTGAAAAAAAACATCCAACATTATTGGAATTTCACTCTTGAATGAATTTCTGAACATTCTGAAAAAGTAACATTTGAAAAAAAACATCCAACATTATTGGAATTTCACTCTTGAATGAATTTCTGAACATTCTGAAAAAGTAACATTTGAAAAAAAACATCCAACATTATTGGAATTTCACTCTTGAATGAATTTCTGAACATTCTGAAAAAGTAACATTTGAAAAAAAACATCCAACATTATTGGAATTTCACTCTTGAATGAATTTCTGAACATTCTGAAAAAGTAACATTTGAAAAAAAACATCCAACATTATTGGAATTTCACTCTTGAATGAATTTCTGAACATTCTGAAAAAGTAACATTTGAAAAAAAACATCCAACATTATTGGAATTTCACTCTTGAATGAATTTCTGAACATTCTGAAAAAGTAACATTTGAAAAAAAACATCCAACATTATTGGAATTTCACTCTTGAATGAATTTCTGAACATTCTGAAAAAGTAACATTTGAAAAAAAACATCCAACATTATTGGAATTTCACTCTTGAATGAATTTCTGAACATTCTGAAAAAGTAACATTTGAAAAAAAACATCCAACATTATTGGAATTTCACTCTTGAATGAATTTCTGAACATTCTGAAAAAGTAACATTTGAAAAAAAACATCCAACATTATTGGAATTTCACTCTTGAATGAATTTCTGAACATTCTGAAAAAGTAACATTTGAAAAAAAACATCCAACATTATTGGAATTTCACTCTTGAATGAATTTCTGAACATTCTGAAAAAGTAACATTTGAAAAAAAACATCCAACATTATTGGAATTTCACTCTTGAATGAATTTCTGAACATTCTGAAAAAGTAACATTTGAAAAAAAACATCCAACATTATTGGAATTTCACTCTTGAATGAATTTCTGAACATTCTGAAAAAGTAACATTTGAAAAAAAACATCCAACATTATTGGAATTTCACTCTTGAATGAATTTCTGAACATTCTGAAAAAGTAACATTTGAAAAAAAACATCCAACATTATTGGAATTTCACTCTTGAATGAATTTCTGAACATTCTGAAAAAGTAACATTTGAAAAAAAACATCCAACATTATTGGAATTTCACTCTTGAATGAATTTCTGAACATTCTGAAAAAGTAACATTTGAAAAAAAACATCCAACATTATTGGAATTTCACTCTTGAATGAATTTCTGAACATTCTGAAAAAGTAACATTTGAAAAAAAACATCCAACATTATTGGAATTTCACTCTTGAATGAATTTCTGAACATTCTGAAAAAGTAACATTTGAAAAAAAACATCCAACATTATTGGAATTTCACTCTTGAATGAATTTCTGAACATTCTGAAAAAGTAACATTTGAAAAAAAACATCCAACATTATTGGAATTTCACTCTTGAATGAATTTCTGAACATTCTGAAAAAGTAACATTTGAAAAAAAACATCCAACATTATTGGAATTTCACTCTTGAATGAATTTCTGAACATTCTGAAAAAGTAACATTTGAAAAAAAACATCCAACATTATTGGAATTTCACTCTTGAATGAATTTCTGAACATTCTGAAAAAGTAACATTTGAAAAAAAACATCCAACATTATTGGAATTTCACTCTTGAATGAATTTCTGAACATTCTGAAAAAGTAACATTTGAAAAAAAACATCCAACATTATTGGAATTTCACTCTTGAATGAATTTCTGAACATTCTGAAAAAGTAACATTTGAAAAAAAACATCCAACATTATTGGAATTTCACTCTTGAATGAATTTCTGAACATTCTGAAAAAGTAACATTTGAAAAAAAACATCCAACATTATTGGAATTTCACTCTTGAATGAATTTCTGAACATTCTGAAAAAGTAACATTTGAAAAAAAACATCCAACATTATTGGAATTTCACTCTTGAATGAATTTCTGAACATTCTGAAAAAGTAACATTTGAAAAAAAACATCCAACATTATTGGAATTTCACTCTTGAATGAATTTCTGAACATTCTGAAAAAGTAACATTTGAAAAAAAACATCCAACATTATTGGAATTTCACTCTTGAATGAATTTCTGAACATTCTGAAAAAGTAACATTTGAAAAAAAACATCCAACATTATTGGAATTTCACTCTTGAATGAATTTCTGAACATTCTGAAAAAGTAACATTTGAAAAAAAACATCCAACATTATTGGAATTTCACTCTTGAATGAATTTCTGAACATTCTGAAAAAGTAACATTTGAAAAAAAACATCCAACATTATTGGAATTTCACTCTTGAATGAATTTCTGAACATTCTGAAAAAGTAACATTTGAAAAAAAACATCCAACATTATTGGAATTTCACTCTTGAATGAATTTCTGAACATTCTGAAAAAGTAACATTTGAAAAAAAACATCCAACATTATTGGAATTTCACTCTTGAATGAATTTCTGAACATTCTGAAAAAGTAACATTTGAAAAAAAACATCCAACATTATTGGAATTTCACTCTTGAATGAATTTCTGAACATTCTGAAAAAGTAACATTTGAAAAAAAACATCCAACATTATTGGAATTTCACTCTTGAATGAATTTCTGAACATTCTGAAAAAGTAACATTTGAAAAAAAACATCCAACATTATTGGAATTTCACTCTTGAATGAATTTCTGAACATTCTGAAAAAGTAACATTTGAAAAAAAACATCCAACATTATTGGAATTTCACTCTTGAATGAATTTCTGAACATTCTGAAAAAGTAACATTTGAAAAAAAACATCCAACATTATTGGAATTTCACTCTTGAATGAATTTCTGAACATTCTGAAAAAGTAACATTTGAAAAAAAACATCCAACATTATTGGAATTTCACTCTTGAATGAATTTCTGAACATTCTGAAAAAGTAACATTTGAAAAAAAACATCCAACATTATTGGAATTTCACTCTTGAATGAATTTCTGAACATTCTGAAAAAGTAACATTTGAAAAAAAACATCCAACATTATTGGAATTTCACTCTTGAATGAATTTCTGAACATTCTGAAAAAGTAACATTTGAAAAAAAACATCCAACATTATTGGAATTTCACTCTTGAATGAATTTCTGAACATTCTGAAAAAGTAACATTTGAAAAAAAACATCCAACATTATTGGAATTTCACTCTTGAATGAATTTCTGAACATTCTGAAAAAGTAACATTTGAAAAAAAACATCCAACATTATTGGAATTTCACTCTTGAATGAATTTCTGAACATTCTGAAAAAGTAACATTTGAAAAAAAACATCCAACATTATTGGAATTTCACTCTTGAATGAATTTCTGAACATTCTGAAAAAGTAACATTTGAAAAAAAACATCCAACATTATTGGAATTTCACTCTTGAATGAATTTCTGAACATTCTGAAAAAGTAACATTTGAAAAAAAACATCCAACATTATTGGAATTTCACTCTTGAATGAATTTCTGAACATTCTGAAAAAGTAACATTTGAAAAAAAACATCCAACATTATTGGAATTTCACTCTTGAATGAATTTCTGAACATTCTGAAAAAGTAACATTTGAAAAAAAACATCCAACATTATTGGAATTTCACTCTTGAATGAATTTCTGAACATTCTGAAAAAGTAACATTTGAAAAAAAACATCCAACATTATTGGAATTTCACTCTTGAATGAATTTCTGAACATTCTGAAAAAGTAACATTTGAAAAAAAACATCCAACATTATTGGAATTTCACTCTTGAATGAATTTCTGAACATTCTGAAAAAGTAACATTTGAAAAAAAACATCCAACATTATTGGAATTTCACTCTTGAATGAATTTCTGAACATTCTGAAAAAGTAACATTTGAAAAAAAACATCCAACATTATTGGAATTTCACTCTTGAATGAATTTCTGAACATTCTGAAAAAGTAACATTTGAAAAAAAACATCCAACATTATTGGAATTTCACTCTTGAATGAATTTCTGAACATTCTGAAAAAGTAACATTTGAAAAAAAACATCCAACATTATTGGAATTTCACTCTTGAATGAATTTCTGAACATTCTGAAAAAGTAACATTTGAAAAAAAACATCCAACATTATTGGAATTTCACTCTTGAATGAATTTCTGAACATTCTGAAAAAGTAACATTTGAAAAAAAACATCCAACATTATTGGAATTTCACTCTTGAATGAATTTCTGAACATTCTGAAAAAGTAACATTTGAAAAAAAACATCCAACATTATTGGAATTTCACTCTTGAATGAATTTCTGAACATTCTGAAAAAGTAACATTTGAAAAAAAACATCCAACATTATTGGAATTTCACTCTTGAATGAATTTCTGAACATTCTGAAAAAGTAACATTTGAAAAAAAACATCCAACATTATTGGAATTTCACTCTTGAATGAATTTCTGAACATTCTGAAAAAGTAACATTTGAAAAAAAACATCCAACATTATTGGAATTTCACTCTTGAATGAATTTCTGAACATTCTGAAAAAGTAACATTTGAAAAAAAACATCCAACATTATTGGAATTTCACTCTTGAATGAATTTCTGAACATTCTGAAAAAGTAACATTTGAAAAAAAACATCCAACATTATTGGAATTTCACTCTTGAATGAATTTCTGAACATTCTGAAAAAGTAACATTTGAAAAAAAACATCCAACATTATTGGAATTTTACTCTTGAATGAATTTCTGAACATTCTGAAAAAGTAACATTTGAAAAAAAACATCCAACATTATTGGAATTTCACTCTTGAATGAATTTCTGAACATTCTGAAAAAGTAACATTTGAAAAAAAACATCCAACATTATTGGAATTTCACTCTTGAATGAATTTCTGAACATTCTGAAAAAGTAACATTTGAAAAAAAACATCCAACATTATTGGAATTTCACTCTTGAATGAATTTCTGAACATTCTGAAAAAGTAACATTTGAAAAAAAACATCCAACATTATTGGAATTTCACTCTTGAATGAATTTCTGAACATTCTGAAAAAGTAACATTTGAAAAAAAACATCCAACATTATTGGAATTTCACTCTTGAATGAATTTCTGAACATTCTGAAAAAGTAACATTTGAAAAAAAACATCCAACATTATTGGAATTTCACTCTTGAATGAATTTCTGAACATTCTGAAAAAGTAACATTTGAAAAAAAACATCCAACATTATTGGAATTTCACTCTTGAATGAATTTCTGAACATTCTGAAAAAGTAACATTTGAAAAAAAACATCCAACATTATTGGAATTTCACTCTTGAATGAATTTCTGAACATTCTGAAAAAGTAACATTTGAAAAAAAACATCCAACATTATTGGAATTTCACTCTTGAATGAATTTCTGAACATTCTGAAAAAGTAACATTTGAAAAAAAACATCCAACATTATTGGAATTTCACTCTTGAATGAATTTCTGAACATTCTGAAAAAGTAACATTTGAAAAAAAACATCCAACATTATTGGAATTTCACTCTTGAATGAATTTCTGAACATTCTGAAAAAGTAACATTTGAAAAAAAACATCCAACATTATTGGAATTTCACTCTTGAATGAATTTCTGAACATTCTGAAAAAGTAACATTTGAAAAAAAACATCCAACATTATTGGAATTTCACTCTTGAATGAATTTCTGAACATTCTGAAAAAGTAACATTTGAAAAAAAACATCCAACATTATTGGAATTTCACTCTTGAATGAATTTCTGAACATTCTGAAAAAGTAACATTTGAAAAAAAACATCCAACATTATTGGAATTTCACTCTTGAATGAATTTCTGAACATTCTGAAAAAGTAACATTTGAAAAAAAACATCCAACATTATTGGAATTTCACTCTTGAATGAATTTCTGAACATTCTGAAAAAGTAACATTTGAAAAAAAACATCCAACATTATTGGAATTTCACTCTTGAATGAATTTCTGAACATTCTGAAAAAGTAACATTTGAAAAAAAACATCCAACATTATTGGAATTTCACTCTTGAATGAATTTCTGAACATTCTGAAAAAGTAACATTTGAAAAAAAACATCCAACATTATTGGAATTTCACTCTTGAATGAATTTCTGAACATTCTGAAAAAGTAACATTTGAAAAAAAACATCCAACATTATTGGAATTTCACTCTTGAATGAATTTCTGAACATTCTGAAAAAGTAACATTTGAAAAAAAACATCCAACATTATTGGAATTTCACTCTTGAATGAATTTCTGAACATTCTGAAAAAGTAACATTTGAAAAAAAACATCCAACATTATTGGAATTTCACTCTTGAATGAATTTCTGAACATTCTGAAAAAGTAACATTTGAAAAAAAACATCCAACATTATTGGAATTTCACTCTTGAATGAATTTCTGAACATTCTGAAAAAGTAACATTTGAAAAAAAACATCCAACATTATTGGAATTTCACTCTTGAATGAATTTCTGAACATTCTGAAAAAGTAACATTTGAAAAAAAACATCCAACATTATTGGAATTTCACTCTTGAATGAATTTCTGAACATTCTGAAAAAGTAACATTTGAAAAAAAACATCCAACATTATTGGAATTTCACTCTTGAATGAATTTCTGAACATTCTGAAAAAGTAACATTTGAAAAAAAACATCCAACATTATTGGAATTTCACTCTTGAATGAATTTCTGAACATTCTGAAAAAGTAACATTTGAAAAAAAACATCCAACATTATTGGAATTTCACTCTTGAATGAATTTCTGAACATTCTGAAAAAGTAACATTTGAAAAAAAACATCCAACATTATTGGAATTTCACTCTTGAATGAATTTCTGAACATTCTGAAAAAGTAACATTTGAAAAAAAACATCCAACATTATTGGAATTTCACTCTTGAATGAATTTCTGAACATTCTGAAAAAGTAACATTTGAAAAAAAACATCCAACATTATTGGAATTTCACTCTTGAATGAATTTCTGAACATTCTGAAAAAGTAACATTTGAAAAAAAACATCCAACATTATTGGAATTTCACTCTTGAATGAATTTCTGAACATTCTGAAAAAGTAACATTTGAAAAAAAACATCCAACATTATTGGAATTTCACTCTTGAATGAATTTCTGAACATTCTGAAAAAGTAACATTTGAAAAAAAACATCCAACATTATTGGAATTTCACTCTTGAATGAATTTCTGAACATTCTGAAAAAGTAACATTTGAAAAAAAACATCCAACATTATTGGAATTTCACTCTTGAATGAATTTCTGAACATTCTGAAAAAGTAACATTTGAAAAAAAACATCCAACATTATTGGAATTTCACTCTTGAATGAATTTCTGAACATTCTGAAAAAGTAACATTTGAAAAAAAACATCCAACATTATTGGAATTTCACTCTTGAATGAATTTCTGAACATTCTGAAAAAGTAACATTTGAAAAAAAACATCCAACATTATTGGAATTTCACTCTTGAATGAATTTCTGAACATTCTGAAAAAGTAACATTTGAAAAAAAACATCCAACATTATTGGAATTTCACTCTTGAATGAATTTCTGAACATTCTGAAAAAGTAACATTTGAAAAAAAACATCCAACATTATTGGAATTTCACTCTTGAATGAATTTCTGAACATTCTGAAAAAGTAACATTTGAAAAAAAACATCCAACATTATTGGAATTTCACTCTTGAATGAATTTCTGAACATTCTGAAAAAGTAACATTTGAAAAAAAACATCCAACATTATTGGAATTTCACTCTTGAATGAATTTCTGAACATTCTGAAAAAGTAACATTTGAAAAAAAACATCCAACATTATTGGAATTTCACTCTTGAATGAATTTCTGAACATTCTGAAAAAGTAACATTTGAAAAAAAACATCCAACATTATTGGAATTTCACTCTTGAATGAATTTCTGAACATTCTGAAAAAGTAACATTTGAAAAAAAACATCCAACATTATTGGAATTTCACTCTTGAATGAATTTCTGAACATTCTGAAAAAGTAACATTTGAAAAAAAACATCCAACATTATTGGAATTTCACTCTTGAATGAATTTCTGAACATTCTGAAAAAGTAACATTTGAAAAAAAACATCCAACATTATTGGAATTTTACTCTTGAATGAATTTCTGAACATTCTGAAAAAGTAACATTTGAAAAAAAACATCCAACATTATTGGAATTTCACTCTTGAATGAATTTCTGAACATTCTGAAAAAGTAACATTTGAAAAAAAACATCCAACATTATTGGAATTTCACTCTTGAATGAATTTCTGAACATTCTGAAAAAGTAACATTTGAAAAAAAACATCCAACATTATTGGAATTTCACTCTTGAATGAATTTCTGAACATTCTGAAAAAGTAACATTTGAAAAAAAACATCCAACATTATTGGAATTTCACTCTTGAATGAATTTCTGAACATTCTGAAAAAGTAACATTTGAAAAAAAACATCCAACATTATTGGAATTTCACTCTTGAATGAATTTCTGAACATTCTGAAAAAGTAACATTTGAAAAAAAACATCCAACATTATTGGAATTTCACTCTTGAATGAATTTCTGAACATTCTGAAAAAGTAACATTTGAAAAAAAACATCCAACATTATTGGAATTTCACTCTTGAATGAATTTCTGAACATTCTGAAAAAGTAACATTTGAAAAAAAACATCCAACATTATTGGAATTTCACTCTTGAATGAATTTCTGAACATTCTGAAAAAGTAACATTTGAAAAAAAACATCCAACATTATTGGAATTTCACTCTTGAATGAATTTCTGAACATTCTGAAAAAGTAACATTTGAAAAAAAACATCCAACATTATTGGAATTTCACTCTTGAATGAATTTCTGAACATTCTGAAAAAGTAACATTTGAAAAAAAACATCCAACATTATTGGAATTTCACTCTTGAATGAATTTCTGAACATTCTGAAAAAGTAACATTTGAAAAAAAACATCCAACATTATTGGAATTTCACTCTTGAATGAATTTCTGAACATTCTGAAAAAGTAACATTTGAAAAAAAACATCCAACATTATTGGAATTTCACTCTTGAATGAATTTCTGAACATTCTGAAAAAGTAACATTTGAAAAAAAACATCCAACATTATTGGAATTTCACTCTTGAATGAATTTCTGAACATTCTGAAAAAGTAACATTTGAAAAAAAACATCCAACATTATTGGAATTTCACTCTTGAATGAATTTCTGAACATTCTGAAAAAGTAACATTTGAAAAAAAACATCCAACATTATTGGAATTTCACTCTTGAATGAATTTCTGAACATTCTGAAAAAGTAACATTTGAAAAAAAACATCCAACATTATTGGAATTTCACTCTTGAATGAATTTCTGAACATTCTGAAAAAGTAACATTTGAAAAAAAACATCCAACATTATTGGAATTTCACTCTTGAATGAATTTCTGAACATTCTGAAAAAGTAACATTTGAAAAAAAACATCCAACATTATTGGAATTTCACTCTTGAATGAATTTCTGAACATTCTGAAAAAGTAACATTTGAAAAAAAACATCCAACATTATTGGAATTTCACTCTTGAATGAATTTCTGAACATTCTGAAAAAGTAACATTTGAAAAAAAACATCCAACATTATTGGAATTTCACTCTTGAATGAATTTCTGAACATTCTGAAAAAGTAACATTTGAAAAAAAACATCCAACATTATTGGAATTTCACTCTTGAATGAATTTCTGAACATTCTGAAAAAGTAACATTTGAAAAAAAACATCCAACATTATTGGAATTTCACTCTTGAATGAATTTCTGAACATTCTGAAAAAGTAACATTTGAAAAAAAACATCCAACATTATTGGAATTTCACTCTTGAATGAATTTCTGAACATTCTGAAAAAGTAACATTTGAAAAAAAACATCCAACATTATTGGAATTTCACTCTTGAATGAATTTCTGAACATTCTGAAAAAGTAACATTTGAAAAAAAACATCCAACATTATTGGAATTTCACTCTTGAATGAATTTCTGAACATTCTGAAAAAGTAACATTTGAAAAAAAACATCCAACATTATTGGAATTTCACTCTTGAATGAATTTCTGAACATTCTGAAAAAGTAACATTTGAAAAAAAACATCCAACATTATTGGAATTTCACTCTTGAATGAATTTCTGAACATTCTGAAAAAGTAACATTTGAAAAAAAACATCCAACATTATTGGAATTTCACTCTTGAATGAATTTCTGAACATTCTGAAAAAGTAACATTTGAAAAAAAACATCCAACATTATTGGAATTTCACTCTTGAATGAATTTCTGAACATTCTGAAAAAGTAACATTTGAAAAAAAACATCCAACATTATTGGAATTTCACTCTTGAATGAATTTCTGAACATTCTGAAAAAGTAACATTTGAAAAAAAACATCCAACATTATTGGAATTTCACTCTTGAATGAATTTCTGAACATTCTGAAAAAGTAACATTTGAAAAAAAACATCCAACATTATTGGAATTTCACTCTTGAATGAATTTCTGAACATTCTGAAAAAGTAACATTTGAAAAAAAACATCCAACATTATTGGAATTTCACTCTTGAATGAATTTCTGAACATTCTGAAAAAGTAACATTTGAAAAAAAACATCCAACATTATTGGAATTTCACTCTTGAATGAATTTCTGAACATTCTGAAAAAGTAACATTTGAAAAAAAACATCCAACATTATTGGAATTTCACTCTTGAATGAATTTCTGAACATTCTGAAAAAGTAACATTTGAAAAAAAACATCCAACATTATTGGAATTTCACTCTTGAATGAATTTCTGAACATTCTGAAAAAGTAACATTTGAAAAAAAACATCCAACATTATTGGAATTTCACTCTTGAATGAATTTCTGAACATTCTGAAAAAGTAACATTTGAAAAAAAACATCCAACATTATTGGAATTTCACTCTTGAATGAATTTCTGAACATTCTGAAAAAGTAACATTTGAAAAAAAACATCCAACATTATTGGAATTTCACTCTTGAATGAATTTCTGAACATTCTGAAAAAGTAACATTTGAAAAAAAACATCCAACATTATTGGAATTTCACTCTTGAATGAATTTCTGAACATTCTGAAAAAGTAACATTTGAAAAAAAACATCCAACATTATTGGAATTTCACTCTTGAATGAATTTCTGAACATTCTGAAAAAGTAACATTTGAAAAAAAACATCCAACATTATTGGAATTTTCCTCTTGAATGAATTTCTGAACATTCTGAAAAAGTAACATTTGAAAAAAAACATCCAACATTATTGGAATTTTCCTCTTGAATGAATTTCTGAACATTCTGAAAAAGTAACATTTGAAAAAAAACATCCAACATTATTGGAATTTCACTCTTGAATGAATTTCTGAACATTCTGAAAAAGTAACATTTGAAAAAAAACATCCAACATTATTGGAATTTCACTCTTGAATGAATTTCTGAACATTCTGAAAAAGTAACATTTGAAAAAAAACATCCAACATTATTGGAATTTCACTCTTGAATGAATTTCTGAACATTCTGAAAAAGTAACATTTGAAAAAAAACATCCAACATTATTGGAATTTCACTCTTGAATGAATTTCTGAACATTCTGAAAAAGTAACATTTGAAAAAAAACATCCAACATTATTGGAATTTCACTCTTGAATGAATTTCTGAACATTCTGAAAAAGTAACATTTGAAAAAAAACATCCAACATTATTGGAATTTCACTCTTGAATGAATTTCTGAACATTCTGAAAAAGTAACATTTGAAAAAAAACATCCAACATTATTGGAATTTCACTCTTGAATGAATTTCTGAACATTCTGAAAAAGTAACATTTGAAAAAAAACATCCAACATTATTGGAATTTCACTCTTGAATGAATTTCTGAACATTCTGAAAAAGTAACATTTGAAAAAAAACATCCAACATTATTGGAATTTCACTCTTGAATGAATTTCTGAACATTCTGAAAAAGTAACATTTGAAAAAAAACATCCAACATTATTGGAATTTCACTCTTGAATGAATTTCTGAACATTCTGAAAAAGTAACATTTGAAAAAAAACATCCAACATTATTGGAATTTCACTCTTGAATGAATTTCTGAACATTCTGAAAAAGTAACATTTGAAAAAAAACATCCAACATTATTGGAATTTCACTCTTGAATGAATTTCTGAACATTCTGAAAAAGTAACATTTGAAAAAAAACATCCAACATTATTGGAATTTCACTCTTGAATGAATTTCTGAACATTCTGAAAAAGTAACATTTGAAAAAAAACATCCAACATTATTGGAATTTCACTCTTGAATGAATTTCTGAACATTCTGAAAAAGTAACATTTGAAAAAAAACATCCAACATTATTGGAATTTCACTCTTGAATGAATTTCTGAACATTCTGAAAAAGTAACATTTGAAAAAAAACATCCAACATTATTGGAATTTCACTCTTGAATGAATTTCTGAACATTCTGAAAAAGTAACATTTGAAAAAAAACATCCAACATTATTGGAATTTCACTCTTGAATGAATTTCTGAACATTCTGAAAAAGTAACATTTGAAAAAAAACATCCAACATTATTGGAATTTCACTCTTGAATGAATTTCTGAACATTCTGAAAAAGTAACATTTGAAAAAAAACATCCAACATTATTGGAATTTCACTCTTGAATGAATTTCTGAACATTCTGAAAAAGTAACATTTGAAAAAAAACATCCAACATTATTGGAATTTCACTCTTGAATGAATTTCTGAACATTCTGAAAAAGTAACATTTGAAAAAAAACATCCAACATTATTGGAATTTCACTCTTGAATGAATTTCTGAACATTCTGAAAAAGTAACATTTGAAAAAAAACATCCAACATTATTGGAATTTCACTCTTGAATGAATTTCTGAACATTCTGAAAAAGTAACATTTGAAAAAAAACATCCAACATTATTGGAATTTCACTCTTGAATGAATTTCTGAACATTCTGAAAAAGTAACATTTGAAAAAAAACATCCAACATTATTGGAATTTCACTCTTGAATGAATTTCTGAACATTCTGAAAAAGTAACATTTGAAAAAAAACATCCAACATTATTGGAATTTCACTCTTGAATGAATTTCTGAACATTCTGAAAAAGTAACATTTGAAAAAAAACATCCAACATTATTGGAATTTCACTCTTGAATGAATTTCTGAACATTCTGAAAAAGTAACATTTGAAAAAAAACATCCAACATTATTGGAATTTCACTCTTGAATGAATTTCTGAACATTCTGAAAAAGTAACATTTGAAAAAAAACATCCAACATTATTGGAATTTCACTCTTGAATGAATTTCTGAACATTCTGAAAAAGTAACATTTGAAAAAAAACATCCAACATTATTGGAATTTCACTCTTGAATGAATTTCTGAACATTCTGAAAAAGTAACATTTGAAAAAAAACATCCAACATTATTGGAATTTCACTCTTGAATGAATTTCTGAACATTCTGAAAAAGTAACATTTGAAAAAAAACATCCAACATTATTGGAATTTCACTCTTGAATGAATTTCTGAACATTCTGAAAAAGTAACATTTGAAAAAAAACATCCAACATTATTGGAATTTCACTCTTGAATGAATTTCTGAACATTCTGAAAAAGTAACATTTGAAAAAAAACATCCAACATTATTGGAATTTCACTCTTGAATGAATTTCTGAACATTCTGAAAAAGTAACATTTGAAAAAAAACATCCAACATTATTGGAATTTCACTCTTGAATGAATTTCTGAACATTCTGAAAAAGTAACATTTGAAAAAAAACATCCAACATTATTGGAATTTCACTCTTGAATGAATTTCTGAACATTCTGAAAAAGTAACATTTGAAAAAAAACATCCAACATTATTGGAATTTCACTCTTGAATGAATTTCTGAACATTCTGAAAAAGTAACATTTGAAAAAAAACATCCAACATTATTGGAATTTCACTCTTGAATGAATTTCTGAACATTCTGAAAAAGTAACATTTGAAAAAAAACATCCAACATTATTGGAATTTCACTCTTGAATGAATTTCTGAACATTCTGAAAAAGTAACATTTGAAAAAAAACATCCAACATTATTGGAATTTCACTCTTGAATGAATTTCTGAACATTCTGAAAAAGTAACATTTGAAAAAAAACATCCAACATTATTGGAATTTCACTCTTGAATGAATTTCTGAACATTCTGAAAAAGTAACATTTGAAAAAAAACATCCAACATTATTGGAATTTCACTCTTGAATGAATTTCTGAACATTCTGAAAAAGTAACATTTGAAAAAAAACATCCAACATTATTGGAATTTCACTCTTGAATGAATTTCTGAACATTCTGAAAAAGTAACATTTGAAAAAAAACATCCAACATTATTGGAATTTCACTCTTGAATGAATTTCTGAACATTCTGAAAAAGTAACATTTGAAAAAAAACATCCAACATTATTGGAATTTCACTCTTGAATGAATTTCTGAACATTCTGAAAAAGTAACATTTGAAAAAAAACATCCAACATTATTGGAATTTCACTCTTGAATGAATTTCTGAACATTCTGAAAAAGTAACATTTGAAAAAAAACATCCAACATTATTGGAATTTCACTCTTGAATGAATTTCTGAACATTCTGAAAAAGTAACATTTGAAAAAAAACATCCAACATTATTGGAATTTCACTCTTGAATGAATTTCTGAACATTCTGAAAAAGTAACATTTGAAAAAAAACATCCAACATTATTGGAATTTCACTCTTGAATGAATTTCTGAACATTCTGAAAAAGTAACATTTGAAAAAAAACATCCAACATTATTGGAATTTCACTCTTGAATGAATTTCTGAACATTCTGAAAAAGTAACATTTGAAAAAAAACATCCAACATTATTGGAATTTCACTCTTGAATGAATTTCTGAACATTCTGAAAAAGTAACATTTGAAAAAAAACATCCAACATTATTGGAATTTCACTCTTGAATGAATTTCTGAACATTCTGAAAAAGTAACATTTGAAAAAAAACATCCAACATTATTGGAATTTCACTCTTGAATGAATTTCTGAACATTCTGAAAAAGTAACATTTGAAAAAAAACATCCAACATTATTGGAATTTCACTCTTGAATGAATTTCTGAACATTCTGAAAAAGTAACATTTGAAAAAAAACATCCAACATTATTGGAATTTCACTCTTGAATGAATTTCTGAACATTCTGAAAAAGTAACATTTGAAAAAAAACATCCAACATTATTGGAATTTCACTCTTGAATGAATTTCTGAACATTCTGAAAAAGTAACATTTGAAAAAAAACATCCAACATTATTGGAATTTCACTCTTGAATGAATTTCTGAACATTCTGAAAAAGTAACATTTGAAAAAAAACATCCAACATTATTGGAATTTCACTCTTGAATGAATTTCTGAACATTCTGAAAAAGTAACATTTGAAAAAAAACATCCAACATTATTGGAATTTCACTCTTGAATGAATTTCTGAACATTCTGAAAAAGTAACATTTGAAAAAAAACATCCAACATTATTGGAATTTCACTCTTGAATGAATTTCTGAACATTCTGAAAAAGTAACATTTGAAAAAAAACATCCAACATTATTGGAATTTCACTCTTGAATGAATTTCTGAACATTCTGAAAAAGTAACATTTGAAAAAAAACATCCAACATTATTGGAATTTCACTCTTGAATGAATTTCTGAACATTCTGAAAAAGTAACATTTGAAAAAAAACATCCAACATTATTGGAATTTCACTCTTGAATGAATTTCTGAACATTCTGAAAAAGTAACATTTGAAAAAAAACATCCAACATTATTGGAATTTCACTCTTGAATGAATTTCTGAACATTCTGAAAAAGTAACATTTGAAAAAAAACATCCAACATTATTGGAATTTCACTCTTGAATGAATTTCTGAACATTCTGAAAAAGTAACATTTGAAAAAAAACATCCAACATTATTGGAATTTCACTCTTGAATGAATTTCTGAACATTCTGAAAAAGTAACATTTGAAAAAAAACATCCAACATTATTGGAATTTCACTCTTGAATGAATTTCTGAACATTCTGAAAAAGTAACATTTGAAAAAAAACATCCAACATTATTGGAATTTCACTCTTGAATGAATTTCTGAACATTCTGAAAAAGTAACATTTGAAAAAAAACATCCAACATTATTGGAATTTCACTCTTGAATGAATTTCTGAACATTCTGAAAAAGTAACATTTGAAAAAAAACATCCAACATTATTGGAATTTCACTCTTGAATGAATTTCTGAACATTCTGAAAAAGTAACATTTGAAAAAAAACATCCAACATTATTGGAATTTCACTCTTGAATGAATTTCTGAACATTCTGAAAAAGTAACATTTGAAAAAAAACATCCAACATTATTGGAATTTCACTCTTGAATGAATTTCTGAACATTCTGAAAAAGTAACATTTGAAAAAAAACATCCAACATTATTGGAATTTCACTCTTGAATGAATTTCTGAACATTCTGAAAAAGTAACATTTGAAAAAAAACATCCAACATTATTGGAATTTCACTCTTGAATGAATTTCTGAACATTCTGAAAAAGTAACATTTGAAAAAAAACATCCAACATTATTGGAATTTCACTCTTGAATGAATTTCTGAACATTCTGAAAAAGTAACATTTGAAAAAAAACATCCAACATTATTGGAATTTCACTCTTGAATGAATTTCTGAACATTCTGAAAAAGTAACATTTGAAAAAAAACATCCAACATTATTGGAATTTCACTCTTGAATGAATTTCTGAACATTCTGAAAAAGTAACATTTGAAAAAAAACATCCAACATTATTGGAATTTCACTCTTGAATGAATTTCTGAACATTCTGAAAAAGTAACATTTGAAAAAAAACATCCAACATTATTGGAATTTCACTCTTGAATGAATTTCTGAACATTCTGAAAAAGTAACATTTGAAAAAAAACATCCAACATTATTGGAATTTCACTCTTGAATGAATTTCTGAACATTCTGAAAAAGTAACATTTGAAAAAAAACATCCAACATTATTGGAATTTCACTCTTGAATGAATTTCTGAACATTCTGAAAAAGTAACATTTGAAAAAAAACATCCAACATTATTGGAATTTCACTCTTGAATGAATTTCTGAACATTCTGAAAAAGTAACATTTGAAAAAAAACATCCAACATTATTGGAATTTCACTCTTGAATGAATTTCTGAACATTCTGAAAAAGTAACATTTGAAAAAAAACATCCAACATTATTGGAATTTCACTCTTGAATGAATTTCTGAACATTCTGAAAAAGTAACATTTGAAAAAAAACATCCAACATTATTGGAATTTCACTCTTGAATGAATTTCTGAACATTCTGAAAAAGTAACATTTGAAAAAAAACATCCAACATTATTGGAATTTCACTCTTGAATGAATTTCTGAACATTCTGAAAAAGTAACATTTGAAAAAAAACATCCAACATTATTGGAATTTCACTCTTGAATGAATTTCTGAACATTCTGAAAAAGTAACATTTGAAAAAAAACATCCAACATTATTGGAATTTCACTCTTGAATGAATTTCTGAACATTCTGAAAAAGTAACATTTGAAAAAAAACATCCAACATTATTGGAATTTCACTCTTGAATGAATTTCTGAACATTCTGAAAAAGTAACATTTGAAAAAAAACATCCAACATTATTGGAATTTCACTCTTGAATGAATTTCTGAACATTCTGAAAAAGTAACATTTGAAAAAAAACATCCAACATTATTGGAATTTCACTCTTGAATGAATTTCTGAACATTCTGAAAAAGTAACATTTGAAAAAAAACATCCAACATTATTGGAATTTCACTCTTGAATGAATTTCTGAACATTCTGAAAAAGTAACATTTGAAAAAAAACATCCAACATTATTGGAATTTCACTCTTGAATGAATTTCTGAACATTCTGAAAAAGTAACATTTGAAAAAAAACATCCAACATTATTGGAATTTCACTCTTGAATGAATTTCTGAACATTCTGAAAAAGTAACATTTGAAAAAAAACATCCAACATTATTGGAATTTCACTCTTGAATGAATTTCTGAACATTCTGAAAAAGTAACATTTGAAAAAAAACATCCAACATTATTGGAATTTCACTCTTGAATGAATTTCTGAACATTCTGAAAAAGTAACATTTGAAAAAAAACATCCAACATTATTGGAATTTCACTCTTGAATGAATTTCTGAACATTCTGAAAAAGTAACATTTGAAAAAAAACATCCAACATTATTGGAATTTCACTCTTGAATGAATTTCTGAACATTCTGAAAAAGTAACATTTGAAAAAAAACATCCAACATTATTGGAATTTCACTCTTGAATGAATTTCTGAACATTCTGAAAAAGTAACATTTGAAAAAAAACATCCAACATTATTGGAATTTCACTCTTGAATGAATTTCTGAACATTCTGAAAAAGTAACATTTGAAAAAAAACATCCAACATTATTGGAATTTCACTCTTGAATGAATTTCTGAACATTCTGAAAAAGTAACATTTGAAAAAAAACATCCAACATTATTGGAATTTCACTCTTGAATGAATTTCTGAACATTCTGAAAAAGTAACATTTGAAAAAAAACATCCAACATTATTGGAATTTCACTCTTGAATGAATTTCTGAACATTCTGAAAAAGTAACATTTGAAAAAAAACATCCAACATTATTGGAATTTCACTCTTGAATGAATTTCTGAACATTCTGAAAAAGTAACATTTGAAAAAAAACATCCAACATTATTGGAATTTCACTCTTGAATGAATTTCTGAACATTCTGAAAAAGTAACATTTGAAAAAAAACATCCAACATTATTGGAATTTCACTCTTGAATGAATTTCTGAACATTCTGAAAAAGTAACATTTGAAAAAAAACATCCAACATTATTGGAATTTCACTCTTGAATGAATTTCTGAACATTCTGAAAAAGTAACATTTGAAAAAAAAACATCCAACATTATTGGAATTTCACTCTTGAATGAATTTCTGAACATTCTGAAAAAGTAACATTTGAAAAAAAACATCCAACATTATTGGAATTTCACTCTTGAATGAATTTCTGAACATTCTGAAAAAGTAACATTTGAAAAAAAACATCCAACATTATTGGAATTTCACTCTTGAATGAATTTCTGAACATTCTGAAAAAGTAACATTTGAAAAAAAACATCCAACATTATTGGAATTTCACTCTTGAATGAATTTCTGAACATTCTGAAAAAGTAACATTTGAAAAAAAACATCCAACATTATTGGAATTTCACTCTTGAATGAATTTCTGAACATTCTGAAAAAGTAACATTTGAAAAAAAACATCCAACATTATTGGAATTTCACTCTTGAATGAATTTCTGAACATTCTGAAAAAGTAACATTTGAAAAAAAACATCCAACATTATTGGAATTTCACTCTTGAATGAATTTCTGAACATTCTGAAAAAGTAACATTTGAAAAAAAACATCCAACATTATTGGAATTTCACTCTTGAATGAATTTCTGAACATTCTGAAAAAGTAACATTTGAAAAAAAACATCCAACATTATTGGAATTTCACTCTTGAATGAATTTCTGAACATTCTGAAAAAGTAACATTTGAAAAAAAACATCCAACATTATTGGAATTTTCCTCTTGAATGAATTTCTGAACATTCTGAAAAAGTAACATTTGAAAAAAAACATCCAACATTATTGGAATTTCACTCTTGAATGAATTTCTGAACATTCTGAAAAAGTAACATTTGAAAAAAAACATCCAACATTATTGGAATTTCACTCTTGAATGAATTTCTGAACATTCTGAAAAAGTAACATTTGAAAAAAAACATCCAACATTATTGGAATTTCACTCTTGAATGAATTTCTGAACATTCTGAAAAAGTAACATTTGAAAAAAAACATCCAACATTATTGGAATTTCACTCTTGAATGAATTTCTGAACATTCTGAAAAAGTAACATTTGAAAAAAAACATCCAACATTATTGGAATTTCACTCTTGAATGAATTTCTGAACATTCTGAAAAAGTAACATTTGAAAAAAAACATCCAACATTATTGGAATTTCACTCTTGAATGAATTTCTGAACATTCTGAAAAAGTAACATTTGAAAAAAAACATCCAACATTATTGGAATTTCACTCTTGAATGAATTTCTGAACATTCTGAAAAAGTAACATTTGAAAAAAAACATCCAACATTATTGGAATTTCACTCTTGAATGAATTTCTGAACATTCTGAAAAAGTAACATTTGAAAAAAAACATCCAACATTATTGGAATTTCACTCTTGAATGAATTTCTGAACATTCTGAAAAAGTAACATTTGAAAAAAAACATCCAACATTATTGGAATTTCACTCTTGAATGAATTTCTGAACATTCTGAAAAAGTAACATTTGAAAAAAAACATCCAACATTATTGGAATTTCACTCTTGAATGAATTTCTGAACATTCTGAAAAAGTAACATTTGAAAAAAAACATCCAACATTATTGGAATTTCACTCTTGAATGAATTTCTGAACATTCTGAAAAAGTAACATTTGAAAAAAAACATCCAACATTATTGGAATTTCACTCTTGAATGAATTTCTGAACATTCTGAAAAAGTAACATTTGAAAAAAAACATCCAACATTATTGGAATTTCACTCTTGAATGAATTTCTGAACATTCTGAAAAAGTAACATTTGAAAAAAAACATCCAACATTATTGGAATTTCACTCTTGAATGAATTTCTGAACATTCTGAAAAAGTAACATTTGAAAAAAAACATCCAACATTATTGGAATTTCACTCTTGAATGAATTTCTGAACATTCTGAAAAAGTAACATTTGAAAAAAAACATCCAACATTATTGGAATTTCACTCTTGAATGAATTTCTGAACATTCTGAAAAAGTAACATTTGAAAAAAAACATCCAACATTATTGGAATTTCACTCTTGAATGAATTTCTGAACATTCTGAAAAAGTAACATTTGAAAAAAAACATCCAACATTATTGGAATTTCACTCTTGAATGAATTTCTGAACATTCTGAAAAAGTAACATTTGAAAAAAAACATCCAACATTATTGGAATTTCACTCTTGAATGAATTTCTGAACATTCTGAAAAAGTAACATTTGAAAAAAAACATCCAACATTATTGGAATTTCACTCTTGAATGAATTTCTGAACATTCTGAAAAAGTAACATTTGAAAAAAAACATCCAACATTATTGGAATTTCACTCTTGAATGAATTTCTGAACATTCTGAAAAAGTAACATTTGAAAAAAAACATCCAACATTATTGGAATTTTACTCTTGAATGAATTTCTGAACATTCTGAAAAAGTAACATTTGAAAAAAAACATCCAACATTATTGGAATTTCACTCTTGAATGAATTTCTGAACATTCTGAAAAAGTAACATTTGAAAAAAAACATCCAACATTATTGGAATTTTACTCTTGAATGAATTTCTGAACATTCTGAAAAAGTAACATTTGAAAAAAAACATCCAACATTATTGGAATTTCACTCTTGAATGAATTTCTGAACATTCTGAAAAAGTAACATTTGAAAAAAAACATCCAACATTATTGGAATTTCACTCTTGAATGAATTTCTGAACATTCTGAAAAAGTAACATTTGAAAAAAAACATCCAACATTATTGGAATTTCACTCTTGAATGAATTTCTGAACATTCTGAAAAAGTAACATTTGAAAAAAAACATCCAACATTATTGGAATTTCACTCTTGAATGAATTTCTGAACATTCTGAAAAAGTAACATTTGAAAAAAAACATCCAACATTATTGGAATTTCACTCTTGAATGAATTTCTGAACATTCTGAAAAAGTAACATTTGAAAAAAAACATCCAACATTATTGGAATTTTCCTCTTGAATGAATTTCTGAACATTCTGAAAAAGTAACATTTGAAAAAAAACATCCAACATTATTGGAATTTCACTCTTGAATGAATTTCTGAACATTCTGAAAAAGTAACATTTGAAAAAAAACATCCAACATTATTGGAATTTCACTCTTGAATGAATTTCTGAACATTCTGAAAAAGTAACATTTGAAAAAAAACATCCAACATTATTGGAATTTCACTCTTGAATGAATTTCTGAACATTCTGAAAAAGTAACATTTGAAAAAAAACATCCAACATTATTGGAATTTCACTCTTGAATGAATTTCTGAACATTCTGAAAAAGTAACATTTGAAAAAAAACATCCAACATTATTGGAATTTCACTCTTGAATGAATTTCTGAACATTCTGAAAAAGTAACATTTGAAAAAAAACATCCAACATTATTGGAATTTCACTCTTGAATGAATTTCTGAACATTCTGAAAAAGTAACATTTGAAAAAAAACATCCAACATTATTGGAATTTCACTCTTGAATGAATTTCTGAACATTCTGAAAAAGTAACATTTGAAAAAAAACATCCAACATTATTGGAATTTCACTCTTGAATGAATTTCTGAACATTCTGAAAAAGTAACATTTGAAAAAAAACATCCAACATTATTGGAATTTCACTCTTGAATGAATTTCTGAACATTCTGAAAAAGTAACATTTGAAAAAAAACATCCAACATTATTGGAATTTCACTCTTGAATGAATTTCTGAACATTCTGAAAAAGTAACATTTGAAAAAAAACATCCAACATTATTGGAATTTCACTCTTGAATGAATTTCTGAACATTCTGAAAAAGTAACATTTGAAAAAAAACATCCAACATTATTGGAATTTCACTCTTGAATGAATTTCTGAACATTCTGAAAAAGTAACATTTGAAAAAAAACATCCAACATTATTGGAATTTCACTCTTGAATGAATTTCTGAACATTCTGAAAAAGTAACATTTGAAAAAAAACATCCAACATTATTGGAATTTCACTCTTGAATGAATTTCTGAACATTCTGAAAAAGTAACATTTGAAAAAAAACATCCAACATTATTGGAATTTCACTCTTGAATGAATTTCTGAACATTCTGAAAAAGTAACATTTGAAAAAAAACATCCAACATTATTGGAATTTCACTCTTGAATGAATTTCTGAACATTCTGAAAAAGTAACATTTGAAAAAAAACATCCAACATTATTGGAATTTCACTCTTGAATGAATTTCTGAACATTCTGAAAAAGTAACATTTGAAAAAAAACATCCAACATTATTGGAATTTCACTCTTGAATGAATTTCTGAACATTCTGAAAAAGTAACATTTGAAAAAAAACATCCAACATTATTGGAATTTCACTCTTGAATGAATTTCTGAACATTCTGAAAAAGTAACATTTGAAAAAAAACATCCAACATTATTGGAATTTTCCTCTTGAATGAATTTCTGAACATTCTGAAAAAGTAACATTTGAAAAAAAACATCCAACATTATTGGAATTTCACTCTTGAATGAATTTCTGAACATTCTGAAAAAGTAACATTTGAAAAAAAACATCCAACATTATTGGAATTTTCCTCTTGAATGAATTTCTGAACATTCTGAAAAAGTAACATTTGAAAAAAAACATCCAACATTATTGGAATTTCACTCTTGAATGAATTTCTGAACATTCTGAAAAAGTAACATTTGAAAAAAAACATCCAACATTATTGGAATTTTACTCTTGAATGAATTTCTGAACATTCTGAAAAAGTAACATTTGAAAAAAAACATCCAACATTATTGGAATTTCACTCTTGAATGAATTTCTGAACATTCTGAAAAAGTAACATTTGAAAAAAAACATCCAACATTATTGGAATTTTCCTCTTGAATGAATTTCTGAACATTCTGAAAAAGTAACATTTGAAAAAAAACATCCAACATTATTGGAATTTCACTCTTGAATGAATTTCTGAACATTCTGAAAAAGTAACATTTGAAAAAAAACATCCAACATTATTGGAATTTCACTCTTGAATGAATTTCTGAACATTCTGAAAAAGTAACATTTGAAAAAAAACATCCAACATTATTGGAATTTCACTCTTGAATGAATTTCTGAACATTCTGAAAAAGTAACATTTGAAAAAAAACATCCAACATTATTGGAATTTCACTCTTGAATGAATTTCTGAACATTCTGAAAAAGTAACATTTGAAAAAAAACATCCAACATTATTGGAATTTCACTCTTGAATGAATTTCTGAACATTCTGAAAAAGTAACATTTGAAAAAAAACATCCAACATTATTGGAATTTCACTCTTGAATGAATTTCTGAACATTCTGAAAAAGTAACATTTGAAAAAAAACATCCAACATTATTGGAATTTCACTCTTGAATGAATTTCTGAACATTCTGAAAAAGTAACATTTGAAAAAAAACATCCAACATTATTGGAATTTCACTCTTGAATGAATTTCTGAACATTCTGAAAAAGTAACATTTGAAAAAAAACATCCAACATTATTGGAATTTCACTCTTGAATGAATTTCTGAACATTCTGAAAAAGTAACATTTGAAAAAAAACATCCAACATTATTGGAATTTCACTCTTGAATGAATTTCTGAACATTCTGAAAAAGTAACATTTGAAAAAAAACATCCAACATTATTGGAATTTCACTCTTGAATGAATTTCTGAACATTCTGAAAAAGTAACATTTGAAAAAAAACATCCAACATTATTGGAATTTCACTCTTGAATGAATTTCTGAACATTCTGAAAAAGTAACATTTGAAAAAAAACATCCAACATTATTGGAATTTTACTCTTGAATGAATTTCTGAACATTCTGAAAAAGTAACATTTGAAAAAAAACATCCAACATTATTGGAATTTCACTCTTGAATGAATTTCTGAACATTCTGAAAAAGTAACATTTGAAAAAAAACATCCAACATTATTGGAATTTCACTCTTGAATGAATTTCTGAACATTCTGAAAAAGTAACATTTGAAAAAAAACATCCAACATTATTGGAATTTCACTCTTGAATGAATTTCTGAACATTCTGAAAAAGTAACATTTGAAAAAAAACATCCAACATTATTGGAATTTCACTCTTGAATGAATTTCTGAACATTCTGAAAAAGTAACATTTGAAAAAAAACATCCAACATTATTGGAATTTCACTCTTGAATGAATTTCTGAACATTCTGAAAAAGTAACATTTGAAAAAAAACATCCAACATTATTGGAATTTCACTCTTGAATGAATTTCTGAACATTCTGAAAAAGTAACATTTGAAAAAAAACATCCAACATTATTGGAATTTCACTCTTGAATGAATTTCTGAACATTCTGAAAAAGTAACATTTGAAAAAAAACATCCAACATTATTGGAATTTCACTCTTGAATGAATTTCTGAACATTCTGAAAAAGTAACATTTGAAAAAAAACATCCAACATTATTGGAATTTCACTCTTGAATGAATTTCTGAACATTCTGAAAAAGTAACATTTGAAAAAAAACATCCAACATTATTGGAATTTCACTCTTGAATGAATTTCTGAACATTCTGAAAAAGTAACATTTGAAAAAAAACATCCAACATTATTGGAATTTCACTCTTGAATGAATTTCTGAACATTCTGAAAAAGTAACATTTGAAAAAAAACATCCAACATTATTGGAATTTCACTCTTGAATGAATTTCTGAACATTCTGAAAAAGTAACATTTGAAAAAAAACATCCAACATTATTGGAATTTCACTCTTGAATGAATTTCTGAACATTCTGAAAAAGTAACATTTGAAAAAAAACATCCAACATTATTGGAATTTCACTCTTGAATGAATTTCTGAACATTCTGAAAAAGTAACATTTGAAAAAAAACATGCAACATTATTGGAATTTTCCTCTTGAATGAATTTCTGAACATTCTGAAAAAGTAACATTTGAAAAAAAAACATCCAACATTATTGGAATTTTCCTCTTGAATGAATTTCTGAACATTCTGAAAAAGTTAACATTTGAAAAAAAACATCCAACATTATTGGAATTTCACTCTTGAATGAATTTCTGAACATTCTGAAAAAGTAACATTTGAAAAAAAACATCCAACATTATTGGAATTTCACTCTTGAATGAATTTATGAACATTCTGAAAAAGTAACATTTGAAAAAAAACATGCAACATTATTGGAATTTCACTCTTGAATGAATTTCTGAACATTCTGAAAAAGTAACATTTGAAAAAAAACATCCAACATTATTGGAATTTCACTCTTGAATGAATTTCTGAACATTCTGAAAAAGTAACATTTGAAAAAAAACATCCAACATTATTGGAATTTCACTCTTGAATGAATTTCTGAACATTCTGAAAAAGTAACATTTGAAAAAAAACATCCAACATTATTGGAATTTTCCTCTTGAATGAATTTCTGAACATTCTGAAAAAGTAACATTTGAAAAAAACATCCAACATTATTGGAATTTCACTCTTGAATGAATTTCTGAACATTCTGAAAAAGTAACATTTGAAAAAAAACATCCAACATTATTGGAATTTCACTCTTGAATGAATTTCTGAACATTCTGAAAAAGTAACATTTGAAAAAAAAACATCCAACATTATTGGAATTTCACTCTTGAATGAATTTCTGAACATTCTGAAAAAGTAACATTTGAAAAAAAACATCCAACATTATTGGAATTTTCCTCTTGAATGAATTTCTGAACATTCTGAAAAAGTAACATTTGAAAAAAAACATCCAACATTATTGGAATTTCACTCTTGAATGAATTTCTGAACATTCTGAAAAAGTAACATTTGAAAAAAAACATCCAACATTATTGGAATTTTACTCTTGAATGAATTTCTGAACATTCTGAAAAAGTAACATTTGAAAAAAAACATCAAACATTATTGGAATTTCACTCTTGAATGAATTTCTGAACATTCTGAAAAAGTAACATTTGAAAAAAAACATCAAACATTATTGGAATTTTCCTCTTGAATGAATTTCTGAACATTCTGAAAAAGTAACATTTGAAAAAAAACATCCAACATTATTGGAATTTCACTCTTGAATGAATTTCTGAACATTCTGAAAAAGTAACATTTGAAAAAAAACATCCAACATTATTGGAATTTCACTCTTGAATGAATTTCTGAACATTCTGAAAAAGTAACATTTGAAAAAAAACATCCAACATTATTGGAATTTAACTCTTGAATGAATTTCTGAACATTCTGAAAAAGTAACATTTGAAAAAAAACATCCAACATTATTGGAATTTCACTCTTGAATGAATTTCTGAACATTCTGAAAAAGTAACATTTGAAAAAAAAAACATCCAACATTATTGGAATTTTCCTCTTGAATGAATTTCTGAACATTCTGAAAAAGTAACATTTGAAAAAAAACATCCAACATTATTGGAATTTCACTCTTGAATGAATTTCTGAACATTCTGAAAAAGTAACATTTGAAAAAAAACATCCAACATTATTGGAATTTTACTCTTGAATGAATTTCTGAACATTCTGAAAAAGTAACATTTGAAAAAAAACATCCAACATTATTGGAATTTTACTCTTGAATGAATTTCTGAACATTCTGAAAAAGTAACATTTGAAAAAAAACATCCAACATTATTGGAATTTCACTCTTGAATGAATTTCTGAACATTCTGAAAAAGTAACATTTGAAAAAAAACATCCAACATTATTGGAATTTCACTCTTGAATGAATTTCTGAACATTCTGAAAAAGTAACATTTGAAAAAAAACATCCAACATTATTGGAATTTCACTCTTGAATGAATTTCTGAACATTCTGAAAAAGTAACATTTGAAAAAAAACATCCAACATTATTGGAATTTTACTCTTGAATGAATTTCTGAACATTCTGAAAAAGTTAACATTTGAAAAAAAACATCCAACATTATTGGAATTTCACTCTTGAATGAATTTCTGAACATTCTGAAAAAGTAACATTTGAAAAAAAAACATCCAACATTATTGGAATTTTCCTCTTGAATGAATTTCTGAACATTCTGAAAAAGTAACATTTGAAAAAAAACATCCAACATTATTGGAATTTTACTCTTGAATGAATTTCTGAACATTCTGAAAAAGTAACATTTGAAAAAAAACATCCAACATTATTGGAATTTCACTCTTGAATGAATTTCTGAACATTCTGAAAAAGTAACATTTGAAAAAAAACATCCAACATTATTGGAATTTCACTCTTGAATGAATTTCTGAACATTCTGAAAAAGTAACATTTGAAAAAAAACATCCAACATTATTGGAATTTCACTCTTGAATGAATTTCTGAACATTCTGAAAAAGTAACATTTGAAAAAAAACATCCAACATTATTGGAATTTCACTCTTGAATGAATTTCTGAACATTCTGAAAAAGTAACATTTGAAAAAAAAACATCCAACATTATTGGAATTTTCCTCTTGAATGAATTTCTGAACATTCTGAAAAAGTAACATCTGAAAAAAAACATCCAACATTATTCGAATTTCACTCTTGAATGAATTTCTGAACATTCTGAAAAAGTAACATTTGAAAAAAAACATCCAACATTATTGGAATTTCACTCTTGAATGAATTTCTGAACATTCTGAAAAAGTAACATTTGAAAAAAAACATCCAACATTATTGGAATTTTACTCTTGAATGAATTTCTGAACATTCTGAAAAAGTAACATTTTAACATTTGAAAAAAAACATCAAACATTATTGGAATTTCACTCTTGAATGAATTTCTGAACATTCTGAAAAAGTAACATTTGAAAAAAAACATCCAACATTATTGGAATTTCACTCTTGAATGAATTTATGAACATTCTGAAAAAGTAACATTTGAAAAGAAACATCCAACATTATTGGAATTTCACTCTTGAATGAATTTCTGAACATTCTGAAAAAGTAACATTTGAAAAAAAACATCCAACATTATTGGAATTTTACTCTTGAATGAATTTCTGAACATTCTGAAAAAGTAACATTTGAAAAAAAACATCCAACATTATTGGAATTTTCCTCTTGAATGAATTTCTGAACATTCTGAAAAAGTAACATTTGAAAAAAAACATCCAACATTATTGGAATTTCACTCTTGAATGAATTTCTGAACATTCTGAAAAAGTAACATTTGAAAAAAAACATCCAACATTATTGGAATTTCACTCTTGAATTAATTTCTGAACATTCTGAAAAAGTAACATTTGAAAAAAAACATCCAACATTATTGGAATTTTACTCTTGAATGAATTTCTGAACATTCTGAAAAAGTTAACATTTGAAAAAAAACATCCAACATTATTGGAATTTCACTCTTGAATGAATTTCTGAACATTCTGAAAAAGTAACATTTGAAAAAAAAAACATCCAACATTATTGGAATTTTCCTCTTGAATGAATTTCTGAACATTCTGAAAAAGTAACATTTGAAAAAAAACATCCAACATTATTGGAATTTCACTCTTGAATGAATTTCTGAACATTCTGAAAAAGTAACATTTGAAAAAAAAAACATCCAACATTATTGGAATTTTCCTCTTGAATGAATTTCTGAACATTCTGAAAAAGTAACATTTGAAAAAAAACATCCAACATTATTGGAATTTCACTCTTGAATGAATTTCTGAACATTCTGAAAAAGTAACATTTGAAAAAAAAACATCCAACATTATTGGAATTTCACTCTTGAATGAATTTCTGAACATTCTGAAAAAGTAACATTTGAAAAAAAACATCCAACATTATTGGAATTTTCCTCTTGAATGAATTTCTGAACATTCTGAAAAAGTTAACATTTGAAAAAAAACATCCAACATTATTGGAATTTCACTCTTGAATGAATTTCTGAACATTCTGAAAAAGTAACATTTGAAAAAAAACATCCAACATTATTGGAATTTCACTCTTGAATGAATTTATGAACATTCTGAAAAAGTAACATTTGAAAAAAAACATGCAACATTATTGGAATTTCACTCTTGAATGAATTTCTGAACATTCTGAAAAAGTAACATTTGAAAAAAAACATCCAACATTATTGGAATTTCACTCTTGAATGAATTTCTGAACATTCTGAAAAAGTAACATTTGAAAAAAAACATCCAACATTATTGGAATTTCACTCTTGAATGAATTTCTGAACATTCTGAAAAAGTAACATTTGAAAAAAAACATCCAACATTATTGGAATTTCACTCTTGAATGAATTTCTGAACATTCTGAAAAAGTAACATTTGAAAAAAAACATCCAACATTATTGGAATTTCACTCTTGAATGAATTTCTGAACATTCTGAAAAAGTAACATTTGAAAAAAAACATCCAACATTATTGGAATTTCACTCTTGAATGAATTTCTGAACATTCTGAAAAAGTAACATTTGAAAAAAAAACATCCAACATTATTGGAATTTCACTCTTGAATGAATTTCTGAACATTCTGAAAAAGTAACATTTGAAAAAAAACATCCAACATTATTGGAATTTCACTCTTGAATGAATTTCTGAACATTCTGAAAAAGTAACATTTGAAAAAAAACATCCAACATTATTGGAATTTCACTCTTGAATGAATTTCTGAACATTCTGAAAAAGTAACATTTGAAAAAAAACATCCAACATTATTGGAATTTTCCTCTTGAATGAATTTCTGAACATTCTGAAAAAGTTAACATTTGAAAAAAAAACATCCAACATTATTGGAATTTCACTCTTGAATGAATTTCTGAACATTTTGAAAAAGTAACATTTGAAAAAAAACATCCAACATTATTGGAATTTCACTCTTGAATGAATTTCTGAACATTCTGAAAAAGTAACATTTGAAAAAAAAAACATCCAACATTATTGGAATTTCACTCTTGAATGAATTTCTGAACATTCTGAAAAAGTAACATTTGAAAAAAAACATCCAACATTATTGGAATTTCACTCTTGAATGAATTTCTGAACATTCTGAAAAAGTAACATTTGAAAAAAAACATCCAACATTATTGGAATTTCACTCTTGAATGAATTTCTGAACATTCTGAAAAAGTAACATTTGAAAAAAAACATCCAACATTATTGGAATTTTCCTCTTGAATGAATTTCTGAACATTCTGAAAAAGTAACATTTGAAAAAAAACATCCAACATTATTGGAATTTCACTCTTGAATGAATTTCTGAACATTCTGAAAAAGTAACATTTGAAAAAAAAAACATCCAACATTATTGGAATTTTCCTCTTGAATGAATTTCTGAACATTCTGAAAAAGTAACATTTGAAAAAAAACATCCAACATTATTGGAATTTCACTCTTGAATGAATTTCTGAACATTCTAAAAAAGTAACATTTGAAAAAAACATCCAACATTATTGGAATTTTACTCTTGAATGAATTTCTGTACATTCTGAAAAAGTTAACATTTGAAAAAAAACATCCAACATTATTGGAATTTCACTCTTGAATGAATTTCTGAACATTCTGAAAAAGTAACATTTGAAAAAAAACATCCAACATTATTGGAATTTTCCTCTTGAATGAATTTCTGAACATTCTGAAAAAGTAACATTTGAAAAAAAACATCCAACATTATTGGAATTTCACTCTTGAATGAATTTCTGAACATTCTGAAAAAGTAACATTTGAAAAAAAACATCCAACATTATTGGAATTTCACTCTTGAATGAATTTCTGAACATTCTGAAAAAGTAACATTTGAAAAAAAACATCCAACATTATTGGATTTTCACTCTTGAATGAATTTCTGAACATTCTGAAAAAGTAACATTTGAAAAAAAAACATCCAACATTATTGGAATTTTCCTCTTGAATGAATTTCTGAACATTCTGAAAAAGTAACATCTGAAAAAAAACATCCAACATTATTGGAATTTCACTCTTGAATGAATTTCTGAACATTCTGAAAAAGTAACATTTGAAAAAAAACATCCAACATTATTGGAATTTCACTCTTGAATGAATTTCTGAACATTCTGAAAAAGTAACATTTGAAAAAAAACATCCAACATTATTGGAATTTCACTCTTGAATGAATTTCTGAACATTCTGAAAAAGTAACATTTGAAAAAAAACATCCAACATTATTGGAATTTCACTCTTGAATGAATTTCTGAACATTCTGAAAAAGTAACATTTAAAAAAAACCATCCAACATTATTGGAATTTTACTCTTGAATGAATTTCGGAACATTCTGAAAAAGTAACATTTGAAAAAAAACATCCAACATTATTGGAATTTCACTCTTGAATGAATTTCTGAACATTCTGAAAAAGTAACATTTAAAAAAAACCATCCAACATTATTGGAATTTTACTCTTGAATGAATTTCGGAACATTCTGAAAAAGTAACATTTGAAAAAAAACATCCAACATTATTGGAATTTCACTCTTGAATGAATTTCTGAACATTCTGAAAAAGTAACATTTAAAAAAAAACATCCAACATTATTGGAATTTTACTCTTGAATGAATTTCTGAACATTCTGAAAAAGTAACATTTTTAAAAAAACATCCAACATTATTGGAATTTCACTCTTGAATGAATTTCTGAACATTCTGAAAAAGTAACATTTAAAAAAAACCATCCAACATTATTGGAATTATACTCTTGAATGAATTTCGGAACATTCTGAAAAAGTAACATTTAAAAAAAAACATCCAACATTATTGGAATTTCACTCTTGAATGAATTTCTGAACATTCTGAAAAAGTAACATTTGAAAAAAAACATCCAACATTATTGGAATTTCACTCTTGAATGAATTTCTGAACATTCTGAAAAAGTAACATTTAAAAAAAAACATCCAACATTATTGGAATTTTACTCTTGAATGAATTTCTGAACATTCTGAAAAAGTAACATTTGAAAAAAAACATCCAACATTATTGGAATTTTACTCTTGAATGAATTTCGGAACATTCTGAAAAAGTAACATTTAAAAAAAAACATCCAACATTATTGGAATTTTACTCTTGAATGAATTTCTGAACATTCTGAAAAAGTAACATTTTTAAAAAAACATCCAACATTATTGGAATTTCACTCTTGAATGAATTTCTGAACATTCTGAAAAAGTAACATTTAAAAAAAACCATCCAACATTATTGGAATTATACTCTTGAATGAATTTCGGAACATTCTGAAAAAGTAACATTTAAAAAAAAACATCCAACATTATTGGAATTTCACTCTTGAATGAATTTCTGAACATTCTGAAAAAGTAACATTTGAAAAAAAACATCCAACATTATTGGAATTTCACTCTTGAATGAATTTCTGAACATTCTGAAAAAGTAACATTTAAAAAAAAACATCCAACATTATTGGAATTTTACTCTTGAATGAATTTCTGAACATTCTGAAAAAGTAACATTTGAAAAAAAACATCCAACATTATTGGAATTTCACTCTTGAATGAATTTCTGAACGTTCTGAAAAAGTAACATTTAAAAAAAACCATCCAACATTATTGGAATTTCACTCTTGAATGAATTTCTGAACATTCTGAAAAAGTAACATCTGAAAAAAAACATCCAACATTATTGGAATTTCACTCTTGAATGAATTTCTGAACATTCTGAAAAAGTAACATTTGAAAAAAAACATCCAACATTATTGGAATTTCACTCTTGAATGAATTTCTGAACATTCTGAAAAAGTAACATTTGAAAAAAAACATCCAACATTATTGGAATTTCACTCTTGAATGAATTTCTGAACGTTCTGAAAAAGTAACATTTAAAAAAAACCATCCAACATTATTGGAATTTTACTCTTGAATGAATTTCGGAACATTCTGAAAAAGTAACATTTAAAAAAAAACATCCAACATTATTGGAATTTAACTCTTGAATGAATGAATTTCTGAACATTCTGAAAAAGTAACATTTGAAAAAAAACATCCAACATTATTGGAATTTCACTCTTGAATGATTTTCTGAACATTCTGAAAAAGTAACATTTGAAAAAAAACATCCAACATTATTGGATTTTCACTCTTGAATGAATTTCTGAACATTCTGAAAAAGTAACATTTGAAAAAAAAACATCCAACATTATTGGAATTTTCCTCTTGAATGAATTTCTGAACATTCTGAAAAAGTAACATCTGAAAAAAAACATCCAACATTATTGGAATTTCACTCTTGAATGAATTTCTGAACATTCTGAAAAAGTAACATTTGAAAAAAAACATCCAACATTATTGGAATTTCACTCTTGAATGAATTTCTGAACATTCTGAAAAAGTAACATTTGAAAAAAAACATCCAACATTATTGGAATTTCACTCTTGAATGAATTTCTGAACATTCTGAAAAAGTAACATTTGAAAAAAAACATCCAACATTATTGGAATTTCACTCTTGAATGAATTTCTGAACATTCTGAAAAAGTAACATTTAAAAAAAAACATCCAACATTATTGGAATTTTACTCGAATGAATTTCTGAACATTCTGAAAAAGTAACATTTGAAAAAAAACATCCAACATTATTGGAATTTCACTCTTGAATGAATTTCTGAACATTCTGAAAAAGTAACATTTAAAAAAAACCATCCAACATTATTGGAATTTTACTCTTGAATGAATTTCGGAACATTCTGAAAAAGTAACATTTAAAAAAAAACATCCAACATTATTGGAATTTCACTCTTGAATGAATTTCTGAACATTCTGAAAAAGTAACATTTGAAAAAAAACATCCAACATTATTGGAATTTCACTCTTGAATGAATTTCTGAACATTCTGAAAAAGTAACATTTAAAAAAAAACATCCAACATTATTGGAATTTTACTCTTGAATGAATTTCTGAACATTCTGAAAAAGTAACATTTGAAAAAAAACATCCAACATTATTGGAATTTCACTCTTGAATGAATTTCTGAACGTTCTGAAAAAGTAACATTTAAAAAAAACCATCCAACATTATTGGAATTTTACTCTTGAATGAATTTCTGAACATTCTGAAAAAGTAACATTTAAAAAAAAACATCCAACATTATTGGAATTTTACTCTTGAATGAATTTCTGAACATTCTGAAAAAGTAACATTTAAGGAAAAAATGTTCCATGGATGATGTATGAAACGTTTGATTAAACACACACGTCAAATGTCTCACGCAAATGTTTTGCGTTCCCCCGAGAAACTTTGCGTACTTTCACAAATCCGTTGAGCTCTTTGCGAGCGAACACTAAGTTTCTCTGCCTTGACAAATATTTTTTTACTTCATCTTATGTTTTTTTTTTCCTTCACCATGTCCCTTTAGGGGCTCCGTAAATACCAGATAACTGAACGAACATTAACTTAATAAAGAAGAATGTTTGTTCACCTAGCCAGGGCTGCGTTTCCCAAAACCATCGTAAGCTTAAAGGATTCGTTCACTTTTAAATAAACTTTTGCTGATCATTTCCTCAGCCCCATGTCATCCAAGATGTCCATGTCTTTCTATCTGCAGTCGAAAAGAAATGAAGGTTTTGGATGAAAACATTCCAGGATATTTCTCCATATAATGGACTTCAATGGGCTCCAAACGGTTCAAATGACAGTTTCAGTGCAGCTTCAGACGATGAATAAGGGTCTTATCTAGCCAAACCATCAGTTTCTGAGAGAAACCCAGCAGTATTTATGCTATTATTTTACCTCTTATCAGACGAACGTGATCATCTCTGAGCTCCACCATAACTTCCGATAAGTGAGATCAAATATGAGTGTGGTCATAGATATATCGATCGTAGATGCCTCATTTTACTGATCCGTGCAGGCGCTAATGAGGCATCTACGTATACATCTATGACCACGATCGTATTTGACCTCACTTAGCGGAAGTTATGGCTGAGCTCAGAGATGATCACGTTCGTCTGATAAGAGGTAAAATAACAGCATAAATACTGCTGGGTTTCTCTCAGAAACTGATGGTTTGGCTAGATAAGACCCTTATTCATCGTCTGAAGCTGCACTGAAACTGTCATTTGGACCATGAACCGTTTGGAGCCCATTGAAGTCCATTATATGGAGAAATATCCTGGAATGTTTTCATCCAAAACCTTCATTTCTTTTCGACTGCAGAAAGAAAGACATCTTGGATGACATGGGGGTGAGTAAATTACCAGCAAAAGTTTATTTAAAAGTGAACTAATCCTTTAAGTTGATCTTGGAACAGTTGCCATCAATGGCCTCTATGATCAACTTAGGCTTACGATGGTTTTGGGAAGCGCAGCCCAGAGCGTTAGCCATGGTCTCTTCGTCACAGCAATTATTACACGAAACTGAACCAGGATTTGAACACGATCGCATGATCTCCATAACATTTCCACAGCTGATATGTTCACATATGCGGATTCCTCTGTGTGGATGCTGTCTTCCCATCTTACCAGCTGTTGCTAGGAGAAACCTGCGGCTGCTCTGATTGGTCTGCATCCCGCAGCCTCGAGCCAATCAGTATCAGATCCGATGAACGTTCCTGACATTATATGTCTGCAGCCTCGCGCCGTCTGTTGTAAAAAGCTGATTTTACATTTGAGTGTAACATATGCGTAAGCAGTGCATGTTTTTGCGCGCGGTGCGTTCTGTCGTTGGATATCCCGGTGCACTCGTGTGTCGTCGGTGATGTGACGGCTGAAGCTCCGGGTGGAAATGGCGGATGGAGAGAGACAGTCGGTGCAGAATCCGAAGAAATGAGCGAATCAGAGCGCAAAGCGACCGTCGTTCCAGGCCGTTTGCTACAATAACACGAGCGCTCTCGGACATCGAGCATCCCTGATCCCCCATCGCCTTCAGTACGGTTGGTGCATTCATATCATCGTGTGGTTATTACCGCACAGGTGCATAAAGCCTCTCTAAAGCTCACTGCTCGCGTGTGTATTCCGTTACGCTTCTGCATCTGCTTGGGCCTGTGTGATCCTTTCCGTTTGCGCACAGAAACATTTGTTGCTTTAATGTTTACAGTGTGATTGCACACATGCATGGGCAGAATAATATGTACATTCGGCCTTATGCAGCTTTCTGAAGAACATGCATTACACAGATGATACGACACACACGCATGCATCTCTCTTGCAACGGGCTAATATTTGCGCTTATAAGATCAGAGTAAAAAAAAAGGTTTTTCCTTCTCATTTGTAGATGATCCTGACAGCATTTATGGACACCCGTGTCCTTCACCAGGTAAAGGCACTTACAACACGTGTGTGTGTGTGTGTGTGTGTGTGTGTGTGTGTGTGAGATAGATTTGTTTATGTCCATAATACAAGTCCTCTCATCATGTCCAAAAGCAACTGGCGATTATTTATCTTTTTTTAGCCTTACAGTGAATCATTCTGCAGATTTTCATGTTATTGTGAGAACATTATCAGATTAAAAAAAAAAACATTTGTTCATATGTGACTGTACTAAACTCAGGGTTGGGAAGGTTACACTCAAAAAAAAAAAAAGGTTCTATGTGGCACCAAAAATGGTTCTTCATCGTAATCATTGAGGAACCACTTTTGGTGCTATATAGCACCATATCGTAACATGTTCTGTATATGGTAGCGGTGCTATATAGCACCTTAGTCAAAGAACCTCTGAAGAACCACTGAAGCACCAAAATTGGTGCTATATAGCACTTAAAAAGGTTCCCCTATGATTACGAGCCAAGAACCATTTTTGGTGCCATATAGAACCTTTTTTTTTTGAGTGTACATATGACAAAATGCATGCTTTAAAAAGTCATTTGTAATGTATTTAGTTATACACAAGTTTTGCAACTTAATCTAAATACTTTGGAATACTAATAAGGCATTTTGTTTTAGATGAAAAGCTAAAGTAAGTTTTTGATTGATTCATTTCTGTTGTTAAAAACTGATTTCAAAATGTAAAAATATATATGAAATATATTATTATTATTTAAAGCTACACTGTGTGATATTTTCCCCCATCTAGCGGTGAAAAGGTATATGACCATCCAGTAAATATTAGGTTCTGTTCCTCCCAATTCCGATTTCGTTTTAACTCCTACGGTGGCCGTTTTAGTCCAAGATTAACATGGCTTCCAGTTCAATCCAGACACGGTGCCATCGAGTGTTAAAACGCGAAAGGCGAAACTTGAATTTACGGGTATGTCCCTCTTTGGATAATGTACTTTCAAGATGGAGGGGCAACATGGCGACCCCCATTCGAACCCCTTACCCGTATGTATTTTCAATGGCATATTATAAACTTACGAGAATACTTTATTACTTGAAATAAGTAAATAAACATTAATGAGCACTTATATTTTTGAAAGAACTAAGTGTTTTTAGCTAAGAATAAACGAAAAAAGTTACACAGTGTAGCTTTAAAAAAATTCAAGCATGATTTAATCTCTTAAATGTCTTAGTGTGTGTTTTGGTCATAATTTAGACTATTTCAGCTTTTTATCTCATAATTAGGACTTTTAATCATAGTTTAGATTTTTAACTCATAATTTTGACTTTAAATCCATTTATCTCAGAATTTTTTAAGTCTTAATTTCAACTGTTCCTCTCACAATGACTTAACATGTCATATTTTCTGACTTTTTATCTAATAATGAGGACTTTTAAAATCATATTTTCAGCATTGTATCTTATAATTATGACTTAGCATGTCATATTTATGACTTTTTATCTCACAATCATAACTTTTAAAATCCTATTTTAATTTTTTTATAATAATGAGGACATTTAAAATCATATTTTCAACATTTTATCTTATAATTATGACTTAACATGTTATATTTTTTACTTTTTATCTAATAATGAGGACTTTTAAAATCATATTTTCAAAATGTTATCTTATAATTATGACTTAACATGTCATATTTTCTGACTTTTTATCTAATAATGAGGACTTTTAAAATCATATTTTCAGCATTGTATCTTATAATTATGACTTAGCATGTCATATTTATGACTTTTTATCTCACAATTATAACTTTTAAAATCATATTTTCAACATTTTATCTTATAATTATGACTTAGCATCTCATATTTATGACTTTTTATCTCACAATCATAACTTTTAAAATCCTATTTTAATTTTTTTATAATAATGAGGACATTTAAAATCATATTTTCAACATTTTATCTTATAATTATGACTTAACATGTCATATTTTCTGACTTTTTATCTAATAATGAGGACTTTTTAAATCATATTTTCAGCATTGTATCTTATAATTATGACTTAGCATGTCATATTTATGACTTTTTATCTCAGAATTATAACTTTTAAAATCATATTTTAACTTTTTTATAATAATGAGGACATTTCAAATCATATTTTCAACATTTTATCTTATAATTATGACTTAACATGTCATATTTTTTACTTTTTATCTAATAATGAGGACTTTTAAAATCATATTTTCAACATTTGATCTTATAATTATGACTTAGCATGTCATATTTATGACTTTTTATCTCACAATTATAACTTTTAAAATAATATTTTAACTTTTTTATAATAATGAGGACATTTAAAATAATATTTTAACATTTTATCTCTTAATTATGACTTTATGATAATTGAAATGAGCTGATCAGTAATATAGTTGAATATTTAGTGTCCCCAACTGAGCAAGTCAAAGCCAAAGGCGACAGAGGCGACGGTTTTCCTCTGCATATTATTTTAAACAACATCAGTTTTCCACAATATTTCTTGAAGCAAGCAATGCAGACAATTTTAGAAAACCGAAAAAAGTATTGATGCATTAAGATCTGGGGGGTGTAAACTTTTTCACACAGGGTAAATTGTACTTATTTTGTCTTCTGGGAGACATGTAGTTATTATCTTTTGAAGGGCAGCACTAAATGGACAAATATGATCTTTAAACAAAATAAGAAACATCTACACATCATCCTGTGCAAAAGTTTTCACCCCCAGCTCTTAATGCATTGCGTTTCACGGAAGCGTGTTTACAACACTAAATATAACAAAGGTAATTGCGACTTTTATCTCACAATTACGCGTTTGCATCTTACAATTCTGACTTTTTTTCTCAGAATTATGTTATAAAGTCAGAATTGTGAAATAAAAAGACACAATTAGCCTGCCTTTTACATTTTTTTTAATAAAGTCGCAATTCTGAGTTTCCCCTCACAATTGGACATTATATCTCACAATTCTTGGAAAACAAGTCAGAATTATGAAATAAAAAGTCACAATTGCCTAACAGATGAAATATGAAAACAGTCGTGGATCATCCGAGTAATGACACAGTTCAGATTCAAGGGTTAGTAAATTTTTGAATGTGGCGATTTGTGTGAAATATCGTATTCAGGACAGTACTAACTAAAAGTAACATGCAATTTTTATGATCCCGGATGCCTCTTATTTTGTAAAAATTATTAAAATTTGGCATATTCTGCGAGGGGTGTGAAACTTGAGAATCACCAACTGATGTTCACATTAATCGCCGTTACAGCTTACATTCATGTTTCAATTCAATAAATGACATTAAAATTCAAAGTAATATTCAGATGTAACTATAATTTGATTACCACCCATTTAAAATGTAACTAATGAAATACAATTACTCAAATTTTGTATTTTAAATACGTAACTAAGTCATGTGTTTCGTTACTCCCCAACCCTGAATACACTACAGTGATATCTTCACAGTTGAGATTGTAGAAAATCAACATGGATATTGTTTGCAACCCATCATACCTCTGTAATATAATGTAGTTCTGTTAAAGTTTCTGTGAAATGAAACTATATTAAGTGAGACCATATAGTGTGGGACTTATGATGGGTTTCGTTGTTTCGATGAATAACAATAACATGCACTGATGATTTCATGTGGATTGTGCTTTCCGTGCACTTGTTTAAAGTGTCGTTCTCTCTTTCAACGTGTTCCTGAAAGACTCTGAGGGCTCCATAGCAGCAGTTCTGGAGGAAAAGGAGGAGCGAGTGTTTCGGTGGCGCCACGCCCTGCTGCAGGGTATGGAGTACCACAGTTCAGGGACGCTGCCTCTCCTGGGCAGCCCGCGCTACTGTCCTGGCACTAACAGCGCCAGCGGCTACCTGTGCCAAACCGGCCACTGCTGCCAGGAGACGGGCTGCTGCACCTACTACTATGAGCTGTGGTGTGAGTCCACCTGTTTGCTACGCATACACAATTACTACCGAACACAAATAACCTGTGGTGAAAATCAAGTTTTTAATGTTGTTTATGTGTCTATGTGGTGTTTTTAATATGCTTTAACCACTTCAACTCTGCAGCATATTTTGAATTTTTTAGAGAATTCAGCAATTTAAAAGAGCGTCCTACCCACATACATTGGAGTAAATTGATCAAAATTATCTCATTCTACAGAAAACAGTTACGGGTTGACGGAAGTGGGCGTGTGTGTACTTTTATTTACTTTTGTTTTATACAAAATATTCAATCAACTATCACAAACTATGCATCATTTGAAAGCTAAAACACTCAAGATTCATGTTCTGAACTTGTTTTTGCAATAAATAAACCAGAGAGGAAAGGGTTAAATGAAGCTAAAGGACCGGCCATGTAAACATTAGCATAATATTAGCGGTACTCATCTTTCATCTCCTGTCGTTCGGATCAGATCGGACGAATCCAATAAACACCCGCATACATCTCTGTGTAAGAGTCCACTCTTCAAAATGCATCCCACTTTTTAATCCAAAACAACGAAAAAATAGGGAAAAAACAAAAAATCCTTCGTTGTTTGCAAGGGAGTTTTGAGTTAGCGTAATCAATCATGTCCATTTTCAATGAAATATCGATTCTAATCCGTGTCTGGCAAACTCCCCCTGCTAGAATAGCCTCTCCCACGTATTATAAACCCTCCCTCGTCTCTCTCCTTCAATCAGAGACTCTCCTGGGATGCATCATATAGAGGAAGCGCTTTACAGGCTTGGTGAGCTGTCAATCATTGCGCCCATGGTTTTCGTTGGATAAAGGCACTCGGTGCCCAGCCAATGCCTTTCCAACAAAGGTTTGATTGATGGACTTAGTAACCAATCGAAAGGCATTATCTAGCACAGTTTACGTAAGTAGGCTTTGGTGAATACTGTTTGTGCGCAGTCTGCGCGTTCTCAATGGCGCAACTGCAGTGGAGCGCGCAGACTCTTACTGACGCTTCCCATCAGCTAAATGAGTTTTTTACACTTTGTAATCTCTGTAAATAGTTGCTTTAGTTTTTCAGTAACTGTTTATCCATTATAATTAGCAGTTTATTGCAGATTTATTTGAATGAAAAACTACTCTTTACAATAGCAAATGTTCTGAAATAAATGGCCTTTTTGAAATTCGCCTAGACTTTTCTTGACATAAAAGCTCACAGAATCTCCATTACTGAGAGAATCATCCTCATATTTGAATCATGACATGATTAGACATTCAGTTTTATATTTAAGTTATTTTCAGGCTCTTAACATTAAATTATAATATTTTTTTCCCTAAGTAAAAAAAAAAAAAAAAAAACGTGAGTCACTTACATGTATATTTACATGTATATTACTCTGTTCCCATATTACTTTGAGTTATTATGACTCTTGGGTAGCAACATTTCAAGTGTCTAGTTTAAAATAAGACCAGATTTATGAATATAGACCATAGGGTTTAAGAGCTGCAGACATTTTCATTTGGGTATGTCGTTTTCAAAGAATTCTCAAAAAATGGGGCGCAGGTTAAGAGGTTAAAGATTGCATTCGGGAACCGGTACACGCGTCCACCGAACCGAAAGCCCTGTACCGAAACGGTTCGGTACGAATACGTGTACCGTTACACCCCTATTTTGAATAAAAAAATTTTTTTTTTAAATCTGATTTTGAACCTGTTTGGTCCAAGTCCCTTCAGAAAGTTTCTGTTGATTCCACTAGGTGGCAGTAAACAAAGTTTAAAGATTAATCTGTCCAAACTATCTAATAACTCCTCCTCATCTGCATTGATTGAAGCCAGCCCCTGGAAAATCGAAAAGAAGGCCCCGCCTCCTCAACTTTGTAAAGTGAGATCTCAGGCTCTGATTGGTCTAGAAGCATGATCGACGTGTCTATAGAGAGCTGTGATACTTTTTGACGTATGACGCAATACGTGATGACGTCACCAACAATCGCGGCTAACATCAAAACTAAGAATAATAAGAGTACTGGGGCCCGTTTCAGAAAGGAGGTTAAGTGAAAACTCTGAGTATGTTAACCCTGAAAAAAGGGAAACTCTGGGTTTTCTGTTTCAGAATGGGAGGTATGTCAAACCCGAGAAAGCAGGGTAAGCCAAGCCCGTTTCTGAAAGAGAGGTAACTTATACTCAGAGTCAGTTACCAGGGTAACTTACTCTGTGAACCTAACCTGGTCAGGAGCAGGTTTTCTTTGGTAAACCCAGAGTTTCTTTCGCTCTCCTCCCCCCTTTTTAAAGCACCAGCGGTGTTTAAATACTTAATTCATTCATTCAAACGCCACAAATGCTTTTCTTACTGAGTATTTTGGTCGTATTTCAAGTATAAATATAAAAAAATTATAAATTTAATCTAAATCTAAAGTAAGCAAAGTTTACTTAAAACAAATTCAATTTTCTGCCACTTGACAAAAATACAAAAGTAAGAAAAGCATTCTTTGCAGGAACATTCATTCATTGCTCATATTTTCATCATGATCATAATCATAATTCATCATAATCCTCTAGAAGTATCCCTGATAATTAGAGTTTTCTTTAGGATTTCCAGTGGTTGGACGCATTTATGACACTCATATACCCATCATCACACTTTCTGAAAACGGATTACTGTATGGAATGGAAGGATGCTGCCAGATGGTAGTACAAGATATATGCCATAACCACCACCACAGCTGTTAAATACATTTATTTAAAAAAATTTATAGTCATCTTTATTTCCTACAAATACTTTATTATTTTTTCTGTTGGATGTTAATATTCTTCCTCCATCTCCTCTTCAGCTGTCAGTGGTGCTGGAGTTTGGCTGACCTCAGTAGAAGTCAAATGTTAATGTCATTCCCCTGATTAATAAATGTAACAGGTGGGATCAGGGAACATTTCATTATGTGAAAAGAGCATAGACCCTTTTCACATTTCTGGGTTTCCGAAGCTGAAGTCGTCATAGTTGGGTTAACTCTTATAGCGGTGAATGAGAGAATACATTAAATATATATTTTTGTGTCTCCATTTGCTCAAATAGCAAAAGAAAAACTCCACAATAGTGATTTCACAACTTTCAAAAAGATGGAAAAATTAGAGTGAGATTGATAACGGAAGTGAAAAGAGAGAAAGATGTTAATTTTAACTATCACTCCCATAGACGCTGTATTAGAAACACTCTCACAGCAGCGGTAACTTGATTTTTGTAATTTGATGCAAAAGTAATATAATACAAAGTATTAGTGTTATAAATGTACATACATAAAAAAAATACAAAAAACGTTGCAGGATTTACGATATTGATGAGCATTAAAGCACGTCATCACAGTCTGTGAAAAGGGTCTAGTGGGAAAAGCTGCTGCACATTGGACACTGAATGATATTTATTTAATATGTCAAATATTTGTAAAGTCATTAAACCTACACCCATGAACATTTTATGCTTAAAGCTTTTCCTGATTGAATTATGTTTTTTTTATTTATTTTTTTAGCTGCTTCTACATTCTTTGTTTGCCTTTTGGATACCATGAAAATTAAACTTAATTAAAATAATTAAGAATTAAACTTGTGTATTGACCCGGAAGTATGCGGACGTCTTTTTGTTGGGTGCTGTTGCCATGGTGAATCGTAATTTCGGAGCTCTATTGATCGTGGCTTTTCATAGTTGGAGTGAATGAGCTTAACTCAGAGTCAGTCTACTCAGAGTTGATTGAACTACCTCAATTCAGCTCTTCTGAAACCCAAAACTCAGAGTTTCCCATCTCAGAGTAAGTCAACTCAGAGTTAGTTGAACCTCCTTTCTGAAACAGGCCCCTGGTCTGCATCGCATGTTTTGATCTGGACGTCACATCGGTGACATATTATAGTGTCGTCTGGCTATGCTTGCTCACAGACATGTGAAAATAGTCTCATTTTGAAGAAAACAACCTCCAACCCCCAAGGGGGTCAAATTCAGACCTTATTATCTTCTTCACTGTAACATAAATGCAAAAGTGACTGAGTTATCAAGAAATCTGAGGTTCTAAGATTTCAAACAATACAATATATGTCTAGTTTTGTGCTGCACAGCATATAGATTTTTTAAAATGATTATAATGATGCAATATTGGACCCACCGGTGGGTCCGCGGGTGGGCGCAGAGTTGAAGTGGTTTTAAGACAAACCGTGTGCAAATTCAGAAGTCGACACCATTGCTGAGTATTTTCTCCTTAAAACTGCAGTGAAAAAAAAACATGGTTTGAAATGGCTGGTGTTTCTGATATCACAAAACATGTAACCAATCACGTCACAAGGGGGCGGGGCTTTAACATATCATTAACTGCCGTCAAGCAGTGGAGTCTCAAGAGAAGCAGGTTTTCCTGGGATATTTGTCTGTTGATATGAAAAATCAGGTACATTTAGAAATATGTATATGATGTATATTATGATGAAAGTTGTTCAAAGCGTTTCTAAGGATGCTGATTTTTAGAAGGCAGCTGTCTGACTCTGAGATGGCGAACAAGGTTTGTGTAACATTAGCAACACATTATTAGCTGTTTGATAACATAAAGCCGAAGGCTAATCTTATTAATTACTGTTATGTGTCCGACGTTGTAGAGAGCGAAACATAAAATGCATTACCATTCTGATACATGGACTAGTGTATACGAGCCTGTATAACTCGCTCTTCCTCTTCTTGTTCTGAATCAGTTTCTGCTTCAAACATATATGGCTGAATTAAACCAGTATTTCCACTTGCCATTGTGCAGCGTTTACTACAGTAAAGTTGAGCGAGTGGATCTCTGAGCTGGTGTGAGTTAGTGGAAGGGGGGATCATTTGCATATTCATGTTTTCACGTATACTAAATGAAGGGTGTAGAGTTACATTCAAGCTATTTTTTAAGGCATGAAGAATTTTTGGTGATCAAAGATAATTTTTAAGGATTAAAGCTACAGGGGGACTTCAAGTTATAAAGTTATTTCCTGAATGTTCTCTGAACGTCCAGTTTTTTTACATTTTCAAAAAACAAAAAAAACAAAAAAACTTGGTAATGCAAACATTAAGGGAACATTCCTTTTTATCATGCTGGGAACGTTACTTTTGAATGTTCTGAAACAAGTCGTAACATTTAAAAATGTTAAAATAAAACGTTTCAGAATTTTTTTTTCCATATATGATGTATAAATAATGTTTTTGTGCTGTTTTGAGAACCTTATTAAAGGCCAGATATCTCTGAATGAACGTGCCTGGAAGAGCATTTGCTCAAAACTTTGAGAATGTTCCATGTAAAATGGATTAAAAATGCAAATGATGTCATTTACTCACCCTCATGTCGTTCCAAACCCGTCTGAATTTCTTTCTTTGAATCTTGCATGCTTATTCATTTTTGGATGAAATGTTCCTGGTGAGATACTAGGAGAATAGGGTGAAAATTTTAACTAATATATATCTATGTATATATATACACAGTGAGGAAAATAAGCATTTGAACATCCTGCTATTTTGCAAGTTCTCCCACTTAGAAATCATGGAGGGTCTGAAATTGTAATCGTAGGTGCATGTCCACTGTGAGAGACATAATCTAAAAATAGAATCCAGCAATCACAATGTATGATTTTTTAAACTATTTATTTGTATGATACAGCTGCAAATAAGTATTTGAACACCTGAGAAAATCAATGTTAATATTTGGTACAGTAGCCTTTGTTTGCAATTACAGAGGTCAAAGGTTTCCTGTAGTTTTTCAGCAGGTTTGCACTGCAGGAGGGATTTTGGCCCACTCCTCCACACAGATCTTCTCTAGATCAGTCAGGTTTCTGGCCTGTCGCTGAGAAACACGGAGTTTGAGCTCCTCCAAAGATTCTCTATTGGGTTTAGGTCTGGAGACTGGCTAGGCCACGCCAGAACCTTGATATGCTTCTTACAGAGCCACTCCTTGGTTATCCTGGCTGTGTGCTTCGGGTCATTGTCATGTTGGAAGACCCAGCCTCGACCCATCTTCAATGCTCTAACTGAGGGAAGGAGGTTGTTCCCCAAAATCTGGCAATACATGGCGCCGGTCATCCTCTCCTTAATACAGTGCAGTCGCCCTGTCCCATGTGCAGAAAAACACCCCCAAACATGATGCTACCACCCCCCATGCTTCACAGTAGGGATGGTGTTCTTGGGATGGTACTCATCATTCTTCTTCCTCCAAACACGTTTAGTGGAATTATGACCAAAAAGTTCTATTTTGGTCTCGTCTGACCACATGACTTTCTCCCATGACTCCTCTGGATCATCCAAATGGTCATTGGCAAACTTAAGACGGGCCTTGACATGTGCTGGTTTAAGCAGGGGAACCTTCCGTGCCATGCATGATTTCAAACCATGACGTCTTAGTGTATTACCAACAGTAACCTTGGAAACGGTGGTCCCAGCTCTTTTCAGGTCATTGAGCAGCTCCTCCCGTGTAGTTCTGGGCTGATTTCTCACCATTCTTAGGATCATTGAGACCCCGTGAGGTGAGATCTTGCATGGAGCCCCAGTCCGAGGGAGATTGACAGTCATGTTTAGCTTCTTCCATTTTCTAATGATTGCTCCAACAGTGGACTTTTTTTCACCAAGCTGCTTGGTAATTTCCCCGTAGCCCTTTCCAGCCTTGTGGAGGTGTACATTTTGTCTCTAGTGTCTTTGGACTGCTCTTTGGTCTTGGCCATGTTAGTAGTTGGATTCTTACTGATTGTATGGGGTGGACAGGTGTCTTTATGCAGCTAATGACCTCAAACAGGTGCATCTAATTTAGGATAATAAATGGAGTGGAGGTGGACATTTTAAAGGCAGACTAACAGGTCTTTGAGGGTCAGAATTCTAGCTGATAGACAGGTGTTCAAATACTTATTTGCAGCTGTATCATACAAATAAATAGTTAAAAAATCATACATTGTGATTTCTGGATTTTTTTTTTTAGATTATGTCTCTCACAGGGGACATGCACCTACGATGACAATTTCAGACCCTCCATGATTTCCAAGTGGGAGAACTTGCAAAATAGCAGGGTGTTCAAATACTTATTTTCCTCACTGTATATATATATATATATATATATATATATATATATATATATATATATATATATAGATGAAGCCAGGATCAAGCCTTGTTTGAAGCCTTGTTTGATTTTGTTGACATATTAGAGTTAAAGGTTTTTAGTGAGGGGATTTTGGATATCTCTTTTTATCACTAAATAAATAAGAAAATACTGTGAAACAGACGAGAAAAAACACATTTTAGGAATAAAATATTTTATAAATCAGTGTAAATGACATATGAACAAGCCCATCATTAAAAACCTTCAGAATATAGTCAGGAATAAAACTCTATGTTTTGGTGTGTGTAAGTGCTGCTGAAGTGGAGGAAAAAGCTGAAGCAAAATAGGCCAAAATTACTAGTGCATGAAAGAACAAAGGTTTTGCGTGTCTTGTCCTAAATATACAAACACTGTTGAAATACTGGTTAGAAAAACAGACTGTACAACTGATTACTCATTACATACAATACAATATACAAGTAGTAACATTTAAAAAATATTTGGCGAACATCCAATTAAGACGTTTTTAAAAAAATCCGTAAATGATGTATAATTAATGTTTTTGATTTTTTTGGGAACATTATTAAAGGTCAGATATCTCTGAATTAATGTTCCTGGATGAGCGTTTGCTCAAAACTTTGAGAATGTTCCGTGTACACTAAATTAAAATGCAAATGATGTCATTTACTCACCCTCATGTCGTTCCAAACCCGTCTGACTTTCTTTCTTTGAATCTTGCACTTTGATTAATTTTTGGGTGAAATGTTCCTGGTAAGACACTAGGGAAAAGGGTAAAAATAAAAAACTAATATATATCAGTTCATTAATTACAGTACAATCAAGTTTTGTATTACAAGTTTTCTGAAATGTTATGTTTAAATAAGCAAATTAATTAAGTATGCACTCGTTTGCATACATTTCCAGATTATAAGTCTGAACATTAGATGAAGCCAGGAACAAAATTCTTGTTTGATTTAGTTGACATATTAGAGTTAAAGGTTTTTAGTGAGGGGATTTTGGATATCTCTTTTTATTACTCCATAAATACATAAAATACTGGGAAACAGACGAGAAAAAACACGTTTTTGGTAATAAAGTGTTATATAAACCAGTGTGAATGACATATGAACAAACCCCTCAGTACAAACCTTCAGAATATAGTCAGGAATAAAACTGTAAGTTTTTGTGTGTGTAAGTGCTGCTGAAGTGGAGAACGATCTCTTTAAAGATATGCATCATAATTGAAAATCTACTCAAATAAACTCCTAAATGTGCATTTATGATGTTTTCCTCTGTTTTCCTCTTTCAGTTTTACTCTAAAAGAAGATGCTAGTGCATGAAAGAACAATGGTTTTGTCTGTAGTGTCTAAATACATACATAAAATATAAATAAATAATCATTAAAAAAATTAAAAAATAAATAAAATACTGGTTAGAAATACCGACTGATTACTCATACAATACAATAGATTCCGCCATCTTTATTAGTTTATTATTTGAATGTGTAAATGACGATGTGACTTTATCAGGACCGCCTACTCACTTGTCAATCAACAACTGTTGGTTTCAAGCAGCTTTAAATGAAACCATCTGATTATAAACAAAGTCTGAGTCCAGTTAAAGCACTTTCAAAGGTAGTGCCATAAAGAGAAAAAGAAAATAAAAGACCATACTAACAATCATCACATTAAACCTATTCAAAGACAATGAAAATAAATAAGTCTGTCAATCAATAGTTTCAGCAGTCATGTAAAAAATATTTTCAGCTTTGTGTGACGATATATCTTGACTGAATTAAACGGACTGGCATTCTGCATAAATAAATATGTTAAATTTTTTTGCATATTTTGGGATATTGCGTTAAAAAATGCTGGATGGAAACTAAATTTGAAAAAATCTTATGCACTCAATTGAGGTGAATAATGTATTCATCCGATAAAACGATATTAGATTAGATTAGATTAGATTAGATTCAACTTTATTGTCATTACACAAGTACAAGTACAAGGCAACGAAATGCAGTTTAGGTCTAACCAGAAGTGCAATAGCAGCAAGTGCAGGATATACAGTGGTTGCGTAAGTGCAGGACATGGATATGTACTGAATATATATAAATATGTATAAATAGAGAGATGGTTATTACTATAAACAGAACTGAATTTACAGGTGAATATGTGCAGTGAATAAATATACAGATGGCTATTACTATAAACAGAATTTTACAGATAGAGGTATACAATAATATGTTAGGCTAAGATGAGGAATATAGCAGTGGATTAAGGTAGTGCAATAAATTATGGACAGAGCTATCCGAAAGAAAGTGTAAAAGTGCAGTGGAAAGTGGTTGCATATTACAGTTAGAAGTACGGTGCAAAATGCAAATGTAAACAGTGGTACTATAAATACAGTCATCAGTGCAAATGAGCATAATCCAGTTAAGATATGGTAGTGCAGAATGCATAAGTAAACAGTTGTTACTGTAATAAACAGTCGGTAGTGCAAATAACAAAGTGAAGGCAGATGTGAGGTAGGAGAGTTAGCAGTTTATGAGGGAAGTGGATCAACGGGGGTTTGAGTTCAGTAAAGAGACAGCTCTGGGGAAAAAACTGTTCTTTAGTCTGCTGGTCCTGGTCCGGAGGATCCTGAGACGCCTGCCGGAGGGCAGGAGAGAAAACAGTCTGTGGGCTGGGTGAGAGGAGTCCTTGAGGATGCTGCGAGATATACACATAAACTACAATGGAAACACATTTATAGAATAAATCCCTCAATGCGCAACACCAAATTGAGGCTGTGATTGAATAACTGGACTAACCAGCGGACCAATCACATCGCAGCATCTCTAATTTTGGTTTGGTCAAAGTCTGTGATCAGAATTGGTTTAATTCTCTCCAGAAGTGTCTTGCGTTCCCAAACACCAGCATCCCAACGCAAGCGAACACGATGACGTTTAGAGCGTTTCATCGTTTATGATCGAGGAAAAAAGAGGCCAATTGCAACAACTTCCTTTTTTTTCTCTTTTTTCTCTTTTTTTTTTTACAGATATTTTACGCCAATTTCTCAGGAAGTGAAGATTTTGTTCTCTTGAACACATGGGATGCAAATGTTTTATGCAATATTCCAACTTTGCGAACAAGTTAAATTTGCAGCATTGGATGGAAGCCCAGCTAGTGAGGTCTTTATTCCTCATGTGTCCTTGCTTGTGTTTCAGGGTTTTGGCTGCTGTGGAGCGTGCTCATCCTGTTCAGCTGTTGCTGTGCGTATCGTCACCGTCAGGCCAAGCAGCGCGTCCAGCAGCAGCAGAGACAGAGGGAGATCAACCTCATGGCCTATCATGGGGCGTGCAGTTACCCTTCCTCCATGTTTGACCTCAGTAAGAATCGCTCATAACTCGCGCTCGCAAAGAATATTATAAAAAAAGATTAACTCTTTGATGCAAATTATAAGATTTTTTTGTTAATGATTTGCTCTGTATTTAAAAATCTAAGGCTTAAATTTGCACTCTACTTACTTTTATCTTCATTTATAAGTTTTGAATTTTAACCAGTGTTGGGCACGTTACTTAAAAAAAGTAATTTGTTATAGTTACTAGTTACTTCTTACAAATAGTAACTGAGTTACATCAATTTAAAAGTAACTAATTACCAGGGAAAGTACAGTGAGGAAAATAAGTATTTGAACACCCTGCTATTTTGCAAGTTTTCCCACTTGGAAATCATGAAGGGGTCTGAAATTGTCATCGTAGGTGCATGTCCACTGTGAGAGACATAATCTAAAAAAAAAAATCCAGAAATCACAATATATGATTTTTTAACTATTTATTTGTATGATACAGCTGCAAATAAGTATTTGAACACCTGTCTATCAGCTAGAATTCTGACCCTCAAAGACCTGTTAGTCTGCCTTTAAAATGTCCACCTCCACTCCATTTATTATCCTAAATTAGATGCACCTGTTTGAGGTCGTTAGCTGCATAAAGACACCTGTCCACCCCATACAATCAGTAAGAATCCAACTACTAACATGGCCAAGACCAAAGAGCAGTCCAAAGACACTAGAGACAAAAATGTACACCTCCACAAGGCTGGAAAGGGCTACGGGGAAATTTCCAAGCAGCTTGGTGAAAAAAGGTCCACTGTTGGAGCAATCATTAGAAAATGGAAGAAGCTAAACATGACTGTCAATCTCCCTCGGACTGGGGCTCCATGCAAGATCTCACCTCACGGGGTCTCAATGATCCTAAGAAAGGGGAGAAATCAGCCCAGAACTACACGGGAGGAGCTGGTCAATGACCTGAAAAGAGCTGGGACCACCGTTTCCAAGGTTACTGTTGGTAATACACTATGACGTCATGGTTTGAAATCATGCATGGCACGGAAAGTTCCCCTGCTTAAACCAGCACATGTCAAGGCCCGTCTTAAGTTTGCCAATGACCATTTGGATGATCCAGAGGAGTCATGGGAGAAAGTCATGTGGTCAGATGAGACCAAAATATTTTACCAAAACAACTTTTTGGTCATAATTCGCTTTATGCACAGCTGCACTACTTCCTGAACTTCAGCCAGCTCCTTTGTTTCCTGTCTGCCATTATTGGACAAACTGATTAATCCAGGTGTGCCTGATTATTGTTGTTGTGACTACAGAGGTCAGGCACACCTGGATTAATCAGTTTGTCCAATAATGGCAGACAGGAAACAAAGGAGCTGGCTGAAGTTCAGGAAGTAGTGCGGGTGTGCATAAAGCCAATTCCACTAAACGTGTTTGGAGGAAGAAGAATGATGAGTACCATCCCAAGAAAACCATCCGTACTGTGAAGCATGGGGGTGGTAGCATCATGCTTTGGGGGTGTTTTTCTGCACATGGGACAGGGCGACTGCACTGTATTAAGGAGAGGATGACCGGGGCCATGTATTGCGAGATTTTGGGGAACAACCTCCTTCCCTCAGTTAGAGCATTGAAGATGGGTCGAGGCTGGGTCTTCCAACATGACAATGACCCGAAGCACACAGCCAGGATAACCAAGGAGTGGCTCTGTAAGAAGCATATCAAGGTTCTGGCGTGGCCTAGCCAGTCTCCAGACCTAAACCCAATAGAGAATCTTTGGAGGAGCTCAAACTCCGTGTTTCTCAGCGACAGGCCAGAAACCTGACTGATCTAGAGAAGATCTGTGTGGAGGAGTGGGCCAAAATCCCTCCTGCAGTGCAAACCTGCTGAAAAACTACAGGAAACATTTGACCTCTGTAATCGCAAACAAAGGCTACTGTACCAAATATTAACATTGATTTTCTCAGGTGTTCAAATACTATGTTTACTTATTTCTGGATTTTTTTTTTAGATTATGTCTCTCACAGTGGACATGCACATACGATGACAATTTCAGACGCCTCCATGATTTCCAAGTGGAAGAACTTGCAAAATAGCAGGGTGTTCAAATACTTATTTTCCTCACTGTAACTACTGTGTTACTTTTTTGTCAAATAACTTGGATGCCCCTAATATTAAATATGTTAAATTAATGAATTGGACACTAAATAGAATAAATTATTATTATAAAACATTGTACATTAATGTACACTATTGTAATGCTGCTGTGGGACAATGTGAGAGACACCTATCAAATTCAACACATTATTGTAAATCTTATCAGTACTACTCCTCTGGTAGTGGAGCTCATGTTATCACCTGAGTTTTTAGCCACTAATGTTGTGGCGGCGTGTGATGATGTGAGGCTTCATTAGATTAGAATTACTGGCCACCGGCGTGGAGAGACTCTTTCTTCCTGGGCATAAGCTGCACGTTACATAAACATTCTTACACTCTAAAAAATGCTGGGTTAAAAATAACCCAAGTTGGGTTAAAAATGGACTAACCCAGCAATTGGGTTGTTTTAACCCAGCGGTTGGGTTAAATGTTTGCTTAAAACAACCCAATTGCTGGGTTAGTCCATTTTCAACCCAACTTGGGTTATTTTTAACCCAGCATTTTTTAGAGTGTACCTTTCACCTCAACGAGGGAAAAGTAGCGCTTATACTTCCAGTTTGCGAAAGCTACCTTTGAAGTAGGTGTAGCAACCAGAGGGAAAAAAAACGTTGCAGGTCCGACTGACAGAGAGCCTGTTCGGATGAGAACCGCTTCAGTGAGCTCAATTATAGTAACGCCGCATTTTATTCTCAGTAACGCTAACGGCGTTGTAACGGGAGAAACAAATGAAAAAAAAAATTCCGTTAGTAACGCTATTTATAACGTTTATCTATAATGCTGTTATTCCCATCAACGGAAATCATCATAATTCCCTATTTGATTAGTCACAATAAATTAAGACAATTGTTTTGTACTACAAGTTTAAATAAGTTTAAGTTTAAATATACAAATGAGGCATTATCTAATTAGCAGGGCTGTCAAGCGATTACAATTTTTTATCGAAATAATCGCAAAATAATCGTACATCAAATTTGGCTGAGAAATGACCCCCAAGGGCCAGTTATTCAAAAGTCAACTGATTCGTCAAATTCTCTATGTATTTCTGTGCAATCCGGTAGCAGAATTGTTCTGAATAGTTGGAGAAACACAAGTCTAGATGAAAACATGCAGTTACATTTAAACTAATCTTCTCATTGGCAGGTTTCCTCGCCTCACTCAAACTGCCGTCCTATGAGGAGGTAGCAGCCCAGCCTAGCACCCCGCCTCCTCCCTACAGCTCCGTTGCCTACCCACGAGGCTCCGCCCACCCCGGCCCGAGTCACATGCTTTCATCACAGAGCTCTGACAACTACACCAGCTGCTCGTGTGACTCCTGCTGTCCGTCATCGCCCTGTAGCTCCTCCCCCTCGTCCGCCCAACTCACAGATGAGACCGATACGAGCCACGCCTCCACGCCCTCCCTCAGCGAGCCTGTCCACGCCCACTCCGCAGTTATGCACAACGCTCCACTCAGTGAAAGTGGCCAATCGCCAACGCTCGAGGTCGTGGAGGTGGAGCTTCCGTGCTCCGCCCCCTTGGATTGCAATGGGAACAACAAACCGGCGAAGAACCGCAACACTAGCAGCACAGATAATGTTACCGAAATGGTGGACGCATCGCAAACCATTAGTACTAACAATATCTGTGATGCGAAAAATACCAACAGCCCGACGCCGAAGAATATCACCAGCCTTTGTCATCCCGCCAGCGTTTCGAGCGCGTCCTCTTCGTCTCTGCACCTCTTCTCGATCTCTGACCCACTTGGTGTTCGTCCCGAGCAGCAGAGGGAGGAGCCTGTAGCTCCGCCCCCTCAGTCTCCACCCAGGCCAGCTCTCTTTTCTCCCGGCGTTGAACCCGAGCGCCGCGACTCCGCCGTGAGCGACCTGGACGTGGATCAAACGCACTTCCAGCAGCGGCGGCTGACTGGCGACTCCGGCATCGAGGTCTGCCGCTGCCGGGTGGAACGTGAAGAAGAGGAAGACGAGGAGGAAGAAGGAGGACACTTACCGGCAGAGTCAGCCATTGGGACGGACGACACTCTTCACGATAGTCCTGACTGTTCGGCCAGAGCTAGACAGCTGCCAGACGATGGGGGCGGGAAAGAGGCGTGGCCTGTCTCTTCGGTGGCTCCGCCCACTGACGCAGTCGTCATTGCTATGGAAACCGACTGACCTTAACGTGACGCTCTGTGAGAGCAACTGTACAAACTTAAGGTCACACACTACAGTACATTTTGGAATAGCAAGACACCACCTGATATCAAGATAGCAACAAATCATGGGACACTGAAGACTGATGCTGAAAATTCAACTTTGATCACAGGAATAAATGACATTTCACAATATATTCACATAGAAAACTGCTATTTTAATTTGTAAAAATATTTCACAATTTTTACTGCATTTTCGAGCAAATAAATGCAGCCTTTGTGAGCAGACGAGACATTTAAAAATCGTAATTATTCCACACTTTTGACCGCTCTGTTAACCATTCAGTCTCTGAGATGACCAAAGTTGGCCCGTGATGACCTTTGATTTGGCCCATCATGCAATGGAGGAAAAAACACACCATTGAAGCATCATTTCATTCCAAATTGAGCAATTTTTGCATTGAAATGCAGAGAATATATATTCGATTTTTTAATATAACCTATAGAGGATTTACTTTTGTTTGTTTTTTGTCCATTCGTAGTAAAAACTGCACCAGCTGCACTAGGCGATACTCCCTAAAGAGTGGACGATGTTCTGACTGGACGTGCGGAACGGACCCTTAAATGTTCCTCTTCTTTCCTACTTTCTCTCTGACGGTCCGGCTGCTGCTTTTGCTCATTAGTTTTAAAGAGGACACCGACAGTTGTGATAAGACAACGAACACAAACGGCCTTCCCCAAGGAATTCTGGGTAATGCAGAACACGTGTGCGCTCTGGAATTAAGACATCACTACCTGAAGGACCCGTTTCTCCAGAACACCAGCTTGGCCAAAACAGATGCTGCATCGCAACCACCAACAAAGAATAAAGACGACACCTCAGGACATGACTTTTGCTTCGGTTCTGCATTCATTGTTTTGGTTTTATATCAACATTTGTTTACGTCTTTATGTCAGACATTGAAACTTCATTGTTCATTTACAACGTGCAGGCGAGAGAATCTCACGAAGATGAATGCCAATGATTTTATTTTGCATTAAGAAAACGCCCCGTTTTTAGGACCTTAACATTTTTTGCATTAATATCATGACAATTAAGCACATTTAACCGTTACTGGAATGTGATATTTACATTGTATACTATAGGTACATCATGACTTAGTGCAGTCGAATCGATTAATCGCGATTAATTGCATCTAACATAAAATTTTACAAATGTGTGTGTGTATTTATATACACTGTATATTAGTGCTGTCAAATCAATTAAATCGCATCTAACATCAAATTTTTCTAAATATAAATGTATGTGTGTGTATATAAATATATATATACACACACAAATATATACATTTATAATTTTTTGTTACAGATGTGATTAATCGCGATTAATATATTTGACAGCACTAATATACAGTATATACTGTATATATACACACAAACGCACACACACACACACACACACACACACACACACACACACACACACACACACACACACACACACACACACACATATATATATATATATATATATAAAATTAGATTTTTAAACATATATATAGTGCTGTCTAATCGATTAATCGTGATTAATTGCATCTGTAACATGAATGTTTGTATATATAATACATACACTATGTGTGTATATATATATATATATATATATATATATATATATATATATATATATATATATATATATTTGCAAGAAAAGTATGTTAACATTTGAAAATGTAATAATTTTAACTAAATAAGAGAGATCATACAAAATGCATGTTATGTACTAAATAAAGTACTAAATAAAAAATAACACATTTTGTTCAAAGTATTCATATTCATATATATATTCTATATATATACTATTCTGTTATATATTTTACAATTTTTTATGGTACAGATGCAATGAATCGATTTGACAGCACTAATATACAGTATATATTTACATGCACACACACACACACATAAATATACACACGCACACACACACATATATACATACACACACACTCACACACATACATACTCTCACACACACACTCTCTCAAACACATACGCACATATATATATATATATACACTTACATACACACACACACATACATGATTCTAACTTTTTAATTCACATTTCACATGTACACGTCTTCGTGAGATTCATTCAGCCTAAAGACCGACAGCGTGCCGCTGTTGAATCCATCATACATTGATATATATGGAAATAGATCTAATTATAAGAATAAATCTAGTAGCTTCAGATGAATATATAAGCTGTCTCTCGATATGAAACGATCTCTATTTTCTAAGCATGCTGTTCGGAGTGTTTGGTGTGCTGCTGTTTAATGTTGTCAGAGGGGTTCTGTGTTCCATCTTAGAATATTGACAGTGTTACCAGCATCGCTGTTGTGTTACCATGGCGTTACTATAACGACCCACTCTAGTGTGAGCAATAGAGTGTGTTTGACGTTGATGTGCGGCGCTGTGAACGGTGTAATTCAAACATTTAAAGACTAAATGCTTTACTGAAACCACACAATGAGCAGCCTGTCTTTGTAATCTCTGTTTGCCCAGTGAATGCGTGTGTGTGTGTGTGTGTGTGTGTGTGTGTGTGTGTGTGTGTGTGTGTGTGTGTGTGTGTGTGTGTGTGACACTGATGTAAATGGTGTTTTATGAATCACTGGTTCTTTATAGAGAACTGATGAATTTTGAATGATTAAATTAAATGGGATTCGTCACTCTGTTTTATTTGATCCATTCTATAGAACGAGACGTAACCTGCTACAGATAACAGAAACCTTCCACCTGCGTTTTGCACCAGTCGCCTATTCCATATATAAATGTTTAGACATTTTAGAAGTGAAAGGCAGTTTTTTAAAGCATCCTTAAATATATATACACTCACCTAAAGGATTATTAGGAGCACCACTAATACTGTGTTTGACCCCCTTTGGCCTTCAGAACTGCCTTAATTCTCCGTGGCATTGATTCAACAAGGAGCTGAAAGCATTCTCTAGAAATGTTGGCCCATATTGATAGGATAGCATCTTGCAGTTGATGGAGATTTGTGGGATGCACATCCAGGGCACGAAGCTCCCGTTCCACCACATCCCAAAGATGCTCTATTGGGTTGAGATCTGGGGACTGTGGGGGCCATTTTAGTCCAGTGAACTCATTGTCATGTTCAAGAAACCAATTTGAAATGATTGGAGCTTTGTGACATGGGGCATTATCCTGCTGGAAGTAGCCATCAGAGAATGGGCACATGGTGGGCATAAAGGGATGGACATGGTCAGAAACAATGCTCAGGTAGGCCGTGGCATTTAAACCATGCCCAATTGGCACTAAGGGGCCTAAAGTGTGCCAAGAAAACATCCCCCACACCATTACACCACCACCACCAGCCTGCACAGTGGTAACAAGGCACGATGGATCCATGTTCTCATTCTGTTTACGGCAAATTCTGACTCTACCATCTGAATGTCTCAACAGAAATCCAGACTCATCAGACCAGGCAACATTTTTCCAGTCTTCAACTGTCCAATTTTGGTGAGCTGGTGCAAATTGTAGCCTCTTTTTCCTATTTGTAGTGGAGATGAGTGGTACCCGGTGGGGTCTTCTGCTGTTGTAGCCCATCCGCCTCAAGGTTGTGGCTTCACAAATGCTTTGCTGCATACCTCGGTTGTAACGAGTGGTTATTTCAGTCAAAGTTGCTCTTCTATCAGCTTGAATCAGTCGGCCCATTCTCCTCTGACCTCTAGCATCAACAAGGCATTTTGGCCCACAGGACTGCCGCATACTGGATGTGTTTCCCTTTTCACACCATTCTTTGTAAACCCTAGAAATGGTTGTGCGTGAAAATCCCAGTAACTGAGCAGATTGTGAAATACTCAGACCGGCCCGTCTGGCACCAACAACAGTGCCATGCTCAAAATTGCTTAAATCCCCTTTCTTTCCCATTCCGACATTCAGTTTGGAGTTCAGGAGATTGTCTTGACCAGGACCACACCCCTAAATGCATTGAAGCAACTGCCATGTGATTGGTTGATTAGATAATTGCATTAATGAGAAATTGAACATATATATATATATATATACACTTACCTAAAGGATTATTAGGAGCACCACTAATACTGTGTTTGACCCCCTTTCGTCTTCAGAACTGCCTTAATTCTACGTGGCATTGATTCAACAAGGTATATATATATATATATATATATATATATATATATATATATATATATATATATATATATATATATATATATATAGAGAGAGAGAGAGAGAGAGAGAGAGAGAGAGAGAGAGAGAGAGAGAGAGAGCGAGAGAGTCAAAGAAGACATTAAATCTCTCAAGATCTGATTAAACAACAGAGGTGTAGATGTTGATGATTTATTTAAAACGTTTGGTCACCATTATTGGGATCAGTGTTTGTTTTAGTTGGCCAGTTTGAATCTCAGCTTTTTATGAGTTTGTGGTCTTTGTAACAGTGTTTATTAAAGCCCATCATTTATAGCAAAGAAAGACAGAAACAAAGATGATTGTGTGATATAGTTTTCAGGGCCCCACTTTATTAGGCGGCCTTAACTACTATGTACTTACATCAAAAAATAAGTACAATGTACTTACTGTGTTCATATTGTGTTGCAAAACACCTTTGCTGATATTGAGGTGGAATATGGGACAGGTGTGGTGGTATGGGTAAGTTTAAGGGTAGGGTTAGGGACAGGTGTGGTGGTATGGGTAAGTTTAAGGGTAGGGTTAGGGACAGGTGTGGTGGTATGGGTAAGTTTAAGGGTAGGGTTAGGGACAGGTGTGGTGGTATGGGTAAGTTTAAGGATAGGGTTAGGGACAGGTGTGGTGGTATGGGTAAGTTTAAGGGTAGGGTTAGAGACAGGTGTGGTGGTGTGGGTAAGTTTAAGGGTAGGGTTAGGGACAGGTGTGGTGGTATGGGTAAGTTTAAGGGTAGGGTTAGGGACAGGTGTGGTGGTATGGGTAAGTTTAAGGATAGGGTTAGGGACAGGTGTGGTGGTATGGGTAAGTTTAAGGGTAGGGTTAGGGACAGGTGTGGTGGTATGAGTAAGTTTAAGGGTAGGGTTAGGGACAGGTGTGGTGGTATGGGTAAGTTTAAGGGTAGGGTTAGAGACAGGTGTGGTGGTATGAGTAAGTTTAAGGGTAGGGTTAGGGACAGGTGTGGTGGTATGGGTAAGTTTAAGGATAGGGTTAGGGACAGGTGTGGTGGTATGGGTAAGTTTAAAGGTAGGGTTAGGGACAGGTGTGGTGGTATGGGTAAGTTTAAGGGTAGGGTTAGGGACAGGTGTGGTGGTATGGGTAAGTTTAAGGGTAGGGTTAGGGACAGGTGTGGTGGTATGGGTAAGTTTAAGGGTAGGGTTAGGGACAGGTGTGGTGGTGTTGGTAAGTTTAAGGGTAGGGTTAGGGACAGGTGTGGTGGTGTGGGTAAGTTTAAGGGTAGGGTTAGAGACAGGTGTGGTGGTGTGGGTAAGTTTAAGGGTAGGGTTAGAGACAGGTGTGGTGGTATGGGTAAGTTTAAGGGTAGGGTTAGAGACAGGTGTGGTGGTATGGGTAAGTTTAAGGGTAGGGTTAGGGACAGGTGTGGTGGTATGGGACGTTTAAGGGTAGGGTTCAGTGGAAGGGAAGGGTCAGCAGTGTATTACAAATGTAACCACAGAAATTAATTACAGATGTAATTACATGCAGGTATTTTTTCAAATGTAAGTACAATGTAAAAACATGTATGTACACAATAATTGCAATGTATCAAGTGATTAATTAAAATGTTAGTACATAGTAGTTAAAGCCACCTAATATAAAGTGGGTCCATTTTCAGCATTATAAAGTAGAATAATTGACTAATAGTACTCTGAATTTATTTTAATCTAGTCCATTAAAACAAGGAGTTTTCTTAATATACAATTAAACTTTACACTGCATTCAAATACTTTATATAGCTGAAACTACACTATATTGAGTAAGACAATTACAAACTTTAAATGAACTCAGAGCGCTTGAAGTTAAAGTCAAACACAAAGCCAAACCTAGTAAGTTAAGCTAACTTGTAACATTGGAGGACAACAATTCCCTTAATTCATTTAATTTTAGAAATTAATAGTTATAACCTATTTCAGTTCACTAAAAGAAGATATACATTTCAGTCAAGAAATTAGTGAATATATAAGTGATGATAGAGCATTAGTGATGAACACCTGCTGTTAACAAGCACAATATCCCTGAAGGAAAGAGAAACACAAGAACTACAGCTGACTTCAGACACAGCCTCAGATGAACTGAAGATAAAAGAAGACATTAAATCGTTTAAGATCTGATTAAACAACGCCTACAGAAGCTCTTATTCAGAATTAACAGAGGTTTAGATGTTGATGATTCATTGAAAATATTTGGTCACCATTATGGAGATCAGTGTTTGGTTTAGTTGGCCAGTTTGACTCTTGGCTTATGTGAGAAACAAGAAAGCCATAAACAAACGCAAGATAATAAACAAGAAAGCCATAAACAAAGATAATCGGGTGATATAGTTTTCAGCACCATAAAATAGAATAATTCACTAATCTCATACCTGACCAAAAGTGGTTATTTGTCATTATATATATATAATTGATGTCGATGTGTGTAAAGCTTTTTCCCCATAAAGTATTTTTTAAATCAAAATTCATAATGTCTGAATATACACTACCAGTCAAAAGTTTGGACACACTTTCCCATTCTCTTTGATGGGAAAGTGTGTCCAAACTTTCGACTGGTAATGTATATATATAATCTAATGACAAATATCCACTTTTTAGATTTTTTTGCACCCTCAGATTCCAAATTTTCAGTTGTATCTCGACCAAATATTGTCCCACCCTAAAAAAACACACAATGATACATTTCAGATGATGATATTTCAAAAATGTGACCCTTATGACTAGTTTTGTGGTCCATGATCACATTTGATGTATTTCCGTTGAAATAACTGTTGCTTCTTAGTTTGTTCTAATCAGTTATGTATATTAGGGTTTTATGTTACATCTAATGTTGTTAAATTAATGTTTATTTATGTGTGTTACCACAATGATGTTTAGTGTTTGTGTGAGTGCACCTTCTATATATTAGTATAGTCCTCCTAAGAGCTATGATTCATCATGTGACTCTCATCTCCCCTGTGATTGGTTGATTTCAGTATATGTCAAAGGTACATAACAGATATTAGTATTTCAATAGGTTGGTAAGTTTAACTTTTTTCAGTTAATGAAATACGTTTTTTTACTGTAAATTTAACTTAAATCTGTAAAACCTTAAATGTTGCTACCGTATTTTTTACGGTACATGTCTGACAACCACAGCTGCCGTTTTTTACTGTAAATTTAACAGAATTCTTTTTTACAGCCCATACCTGTTAAATCAAGAGTGGAGATTAAAGGGGAGGTTAATTGCCCCTTTTTATGAGTAAAATAAGTCCCTGATGTCCCCAGAGTGTGTGTGTGAAGTTTCAGCTCAAAATATCCCACAGGTCCTTTTTTATCGTTCAAATTTTATGTTCAAATTGTCACTTTTTGAGGGTGAGCAGAAATGTGCCGCTTATGTGTGTCCCCCTTTAAATGCAAATGAGCTGCTGCTCAAGGGGCGGAGCTTCAAGAGCTCATGTTAGCAGACTCGCAATGAAATGGAGTTTGTGCTCAAATGATGGAGAGACTCCAGAAGAAGAGACGACATGTAGGACGAGACGGGACGTTTCTGAAGGGATAGTGGATGAGTTTATGAGTTCATCTTCAGTCGTTGATTAGCATATTCTGTCATGATAATCTGTGTTCCCGGGGGCGGGGTTTATGTTTATGTCACCAAACCAGCCGTTTGTTGTAGTCCTTAAAGAGAGATTTCTGTAGAAGAGAATATCTCCCTTTCCTCTGAGCGTTGGGCGTGGTAACTTTGCAGATGTTGTTTATGCTCAAAATAGTCAGTAGCGCCACCTGGTGTCTCCCAGGGGAAAGGTCAGTGTCGTGCGGTGACTCTCACGGTGTAGCGCTGAGGCTGAAGCACGACGCCGAACCGGCCCTGCAGGTCTGGCGGTGAAGCCCCCGGTGGCACGCTGAAGTCGAAGCGCTGCAGGAGGCGACTGACGAACAGGAAGAGCTCGATTCTGGCCAGAGATTCTCCCACACACACACGAGGACCCGCGCCGAACGGAAGGAACCCGCCGGGAGTCGCTCTTTTTCCCGTGGAGTCGAGGAATCGCTCTGTGACGAGTTCAGAAATCAACAGGGGAAGAGTTTCACATAATACACATTTACATTTATTTTACATTTTTCTGGATTCCATTTTATTGGTTACATGAATTTTAGTAGTAAAAATGTCGAATTAATTGAAATCACGAAACTCTTGAAAAATTTAAAAATTTTAAAATTGAAAATTAATTAATTAATTTTTAGGGCCCTATTAAATAAATTTCGGGATTGTTGTTTTTTCTCCTAAATTTAGTTTTCTGTTTTAATAGTTACATTTTTTTATGTCTAAATAATTGAAATCATGAGACATATACAATCTAACAAAAAAAATTTAAAAGTTAGAAGAAGAAAAAATGAGGGCTCTAAGAAGTGAAATATATATATATTGTATTTTATGTTTTTGGATTCTGTTTTAATGGTTCACTTAATTTTAAGTCATCATAAAACAAACAATTTAATACTTTATTAAATATTTATACAATAACAGGGCCAAATACCATTTTTTTTAGAGCCCTATGAAATGAAATAAAAAGTGTATTCTATTTTATTTTTCCCAAATTCTGGAGAAAAAAAATATTTTTGGGGATTCTGGTTTAATAGTTACATTTTTATTCATCAAAAGCATATCTAAATAA
>CM042248.1:52765554-52768054 GCA_023566225.1 Romanogobio albipinnatus
TAACGCAATATTGTAACGCATTACTTTTCTTAAAAAGTAACTAAGTAACGCAATTAGTTACTTTTCAAGGGAGTAACACAATATTGTAACGCATTACTTTTCTTAAAAAGTAACTAAGTAACGCAATTAGTTACTTTTAAAGGGAGTAACGCAATATTGTAACGCATTACTTTTCTTAAAAAGTAACTAAGTAACGCAATTAGTTACTTTTCAAGGGAGTAACACAATATTGTAACGCATTACTTTTCTTAAAAAGTAACTAAGTAACGCAATTAGTTACTTTTAAAGGGAGTAACGCAATATTGTAACACATTCCTTCTATAAAAAGTAACTAAGTAACGCAATTAGTTACTTTTCAAGGGAGTAACGCAATATTGTAACACATTCCTTCTATAAAAAGTAACTAAGTAACGCAATTAGTTACTTTTCAAGGGAGTGACGCAATATTGTAACACATTCCTTCTATAAAAAGTAACTAAGTAACGCAATTAGTAACTTTTTAAGGGAGTAACGCAATATTGTGTGTGTGTGTGTGTGTGTGTGTGTGTGTGTGTGTGTGTGTGTGTGTATATATGTGTGTTTATACCTTGTGCTCCAGTAGTTTCTTGCGCAGGAGTTGGTCTCTCACAGAAACACATTCCTTCAGCTTCTTCAGGTCCTTGTTGGGGAAAATCTGACGAAATCAAGTGAAGATAAATACGTACATGTGCAAATACACAAGATCTTGAAGATGATTCTGGTAGTGAAACTGAAGACAGACTCTCAGCCAGGGAAAGATGTCGACAAGTCCTCCTCTGGCGATGGTCTGCACGATGCCGTCGTTATAGTCCATGACCTTCTGGAGCTCGGGATCGTTCGGCTGGTACGAGGAACTGAACACCAGCCTACAGACGACGTTAGTGACGGCGCGCATCAGAACCGGACTCAGATCTGAACTCTGACCCCTGCAGGACTGGAGCTCCTCACACAGACTGTCTGCGGCCTCTAGAACTAACACACACACACACACGTCTGGCTCACTATCCTTGTGGGGACTTTCCATAGATGTAATGGTTTTTATATTGTATATTCTGTCCCCTTTTACTAACCCTACCCATCACACAAAACTTTCTCTTACACACACACACACACACACACACACACACACACACACACACACACACACACACTCTAAAGTGTCATAATATTTGGATTAAGGGTGAAATCTGGACATGTTTTCACAAGATTTTATAAAACTATTACTCAGATATCCAGAGTTGAATGTTGAGTTTACCGATGGTCTGCAGTTTACTGGATCCCTCGCCGAACAGTGTGAAGGAGGAGTGAACCAGACGCCGGTGGCTCTTCCACAGCGGACTGTAGTCGGCAAACGCAATATCCTTCCCACCCTGAGTCAACAGATCTGTGGTGACCTGAGAGAGAGAGAGAGATTAGAAACTACAGGAATATATACTATAGTCGTGTTGAGACAGGAAGGGGCCGTCCACAAACTGTTCCCACAAAAAGGGGAGCATGAAATTGTCCAAAATGTCTTGGTGAAGCATTAAGAGTTCCTTTCACTGGATCTAAGGGGCCAACCCCTGAAAAACAACCCCACCCCATAATACCCCAGTAATTCTGAACTATTCATATATAATAGTAATATTTGTTATACTGCCTTTATGCTGATTTAAATAAAAAGCTTTGTATTACACAATTTTTACTGTAACACCATCGACAATCAGCACTGAGAATAATGGAAATTACAAAAGAATAAATAAATAAATAAATAAGTAAAGAAGAAGAATGCATTTTGTCACATTACAGTAAGGAGAATTTGGTTGAAAAATGTTTAAATGTCATATTTATAGAGTGATAATGCATAATATCTACATTTTCTAAATGCTAAATTTTATTTACATTATAGTTTGGGTGAAAATGTGTTTAAATGTCATATTTTTTGTGTCATAATGCAAAAATATTAACATTTTCTACATGAAAATTGAATACACTTCAGATTTGATGAAGATGTGTTAATATGTCTTTATACATGCAAAATGTATTTGACATTATAGTTTGGTTGAAAATGTGTTTAAATATCATGAATTATAGTGTCATAATGCATAAATATAAAAATGTTCTACATGCAAATTTTTATTCTTATAACAGTTTTGATGAAAATGTGTTTAAATGACATCCTTTTAGTGTCATAATGCATAAATATATACATATTCTACATGAAAATTTTCTTCTTATAACATTTTTGATGAAAATGTGTTTAAATGCTATGAATTATATCGTCATAATCCGTAAATATCTACATTTTCTACATAACAATGTAATACATTACAGATTTGATGAATATGTCTTGAATTTTAGTGTCATAATGCATATATATATCTATATTTTATACATGCAACATTCATTCACATTATAGTTTAGTTGAAAATGTGTTTAAATGTCATCATTTTAGTGTCATAATGCATAAATATCTATATTTTCTACATGCAAAATTAAAATT
>CM042248.1:52775554-52785554 GCA_023566225.1 Romanogobio albipinnatus
TTTCCAATAAACAAACATGTACTATTACTAGTAACTGCACTTATTAACAAAACAATGCAAACAATAGTAAATTTATGATTAAATTTCAGTTTCAGTGGTTTCATGTGTACGCAGATATTTCTTGAGAAAAGGGGGATAGGGAAAGCTGTGGATTGTAGCCAATCACGGACATATGTGTTGATTTCTTGAACGCAACGGCCAATCAGAAGCATTTAAGACAGAATGCATTCAAAGCTCAAAGTGAGCTTTTTCTGGCAAATCCTGAGATTATAACGAGGAGAATGTGTGGACATTATGAGAGATTCATTGTGCAGGCAGCGTCATTGATAACGGAGCGGCGTGAGATCGCGCTGAACTGAGGTGTCAGCTTTTTAGGAATTAACTACAGGAGCGCACTTTGCACTCATTCTGCCACGCCAAACCATGCACGGGCTTGCTTTACTGTTAAATTACGTACAGAAACAAAAAAAATCTATTTATACTTTTATGCGGGAAAAATCCATCACGCGCTTAAAACTTATCTTTGATCACCGAAATGACATATTTAAACATTTTTACCCTTAAACTTACCCACACCACCACACCTGTCCCTAACTCTACCCTTAAACTTACCCACACCACCACACCTGTCCCTAACCCTACCCTTAAACTTACCCACACCACCACACCTGTCCCTAACCCTATCCTTAAACTTACCCACACCACCACACCTGTCCCTAACTCTACCATTAAACTTACCCATACCACCACACCTGTCCCTAACCCTATCCTTAAACTTACCCACACCACCACACCTGTCCCTAACTCTACCCTTAAACTTACCCATACCACCACACCTGTCCCTAACTCTACCATTAAACTTACCCATACCACCACACCTGTCCCTAACCCTATCCTTAAACTTACCCACACCACCACACCTGTCCCTAACTCTACCCTTAAACTTACCCACACCACCACACCTGTCCCTAACTCTACCATTAAACTTACCCACACCACCACACATGTCCCTAACTCTACCCTTAAACTTACCCACACCACCACACCTGTCCCTAACTCTACCATTAAACTTACCCATACCACCACACCTGTCCCTAACCCTATCCTTAAACTTACCCACACCACCACACCTGTCCCTAACTCTACCCTTAAACTTACCCATACCACCACACCTGTCCCTAACCCTACCCTTAAACTTACCCATACCACCACACCTGTCCCTAACCCTACCCTTAAATTACCCATACCACCACACCTGTCCCTAACCCTATCCTTAAACTTACCCATACCACCACACCTGTCCCTAACCCTACCCTTAAACCTACCCATACCACCACACCTGTCCCTAACCCTACCCTTAAACTTACCCACGCCACCACACCTGTCCCTAACCCTACCCTTAAACTTACCCACGCCACCACACCTGTCCCTAACCCTACCCTTAAACTTACCCACACCACCACACCTGTCCCTAACCCTACCCTTAAACTTACCCACACCACCACACCTGTCTCTAACCCTACCCTTAAACTTACCCATACCACCACACCTGTCCCTAACCCTACCCTTAAACTTACCCATACCACCACACTTGTCTCTAACCCTATCCTTAAACTTACCCATACCACCACACCTGTCTCTAACCCTACCCTTAAACTTACCCATACCACCACACCTGTCTCTAACCCTACTCTTAAACTTACCCATACCACCACAGCTGTCCCTAACCCTACCCTTAAACTTACCCACACCACCACACCTGTCTCTAACCCTACCCTTTAACTTACCCACACCACCACACCTGTCCCTAACCCTACCCTTAAACTTACCCATACCACCACACCTATCCCTAACCCTACCCTTAAACTTACCCACACCACCACACCTGTCTCTAATCCTGCCCTTAAACTTACCCATACCACCACACCTGTCTCTAACCCTACCCTTAAACTTACCCACACCACCACACCTGTCCCTAACCCTACCCTTAAACTTACCCACACCACCACACCTGTCCCTAACCCTACCCTTAAACTTACCCATACCACCACACCTGTCCCTAACCCTACCCTTAAACTTACCCATACCACCACACCTGTCCCTAACCCTACTCTTAAACTTACCCACACCACCACACCTCTCCCTAACCCTACCCTTAAACTTACCCATACCACCACACCTGTCCCTAACCCTACCCTTAAACTTACCCACACCACCACACCTCTCCCTAACCCTACCCTTAAACTTACCCATACCACCATACCTGTCCCTAACCCTACCCTTAAACTTACCCACACCACCACACCTCTCCCTAACCCTACCCTTAAACTTACCCATACCACCATACCTGTCCATAACCCTACCCTTAAACTTACCCATACCATCACACCTGTCTCTAACCCTACCCGTATCCCACCTCAAAATAAGTGTTTTGCAATACAATTTGAACACAGTAAGTACATTGTACCTATTTTTTGATGTAAGTACAGTGATGTAAGGCCACCTTATATAAAGTGGGGACGAAAAAAAATGTCTTAATGCCTTAAAATAGCTTGAATGTAACTCTACCCCCTTGCTTCATTTAGTATACACGGATTCCTGAATATGCAAATTAGCACCGCCTCCACTCACTCAAACCAGCTTGTTGACGTGATTGGTTACAAGGTAGTTTGTGACAGAAACACCAGTGAGTTTTGAGACTGTATACGGGCACTGCAGTTTTAAGGAGAAAATGGTCAACAATGGTGTTGACATATGAGTTTGTCTTAAAAGTGCAGTGTGTAAGTTTCAGCGGCCTCTAGTGGTGAGGTTGTGAATTGCACACGCTCACCCCTCCCACACATAGAGAAGCTACGGTGGCCCACACAGGACAAATATGTTGCCTGAGACAGCAGAGAGTAGCTAGCGCTTTGTAGAGAAGTTTGTCCATTTAGGGCTACCGTAGAAACATGGCGGCGCAAAATGGCGGCTTTATTGTACCCACAAAATGGCGGCTTTACTGTACCCACAAAATGGCGGCTTCACTGTACCCACAAAATGGCGGCTTCACTGTACCCACAAAATGGTGGCTTCACTGTACCCACAAAATGGCGGCTTCACTGTACCCACAAAATGGCGGCTTCACTGTACCCACAAAATGGAAGCTTTACTGTACCCACAAAATGGTGGCTTTACTGTACCCACAAAATGGTGGCTTCACTGTACCCACAAAATGGCGGCTTCACTGTACCCACAAAATGGAAGCTTTACTGTACCCACAAAATGGAAGCTTTACTGTACCCACAAAATGGCGGCTTTACTGTACCCACAAAATGGTGGCTTCACTGTACCCACAAAATGGCGGCTTCACTGTACCCACAAAATGGCGGCTTCACTGTACCCACAAAATGGAAGCTTTACTGTACCCACAAAATGGCGGCTTTACTGTACCCACAAAATGGTGGCTTCACTGTACCCACAAAATGGCGGCTTCACTGTACCCACAAAATGGCGGCTTCACTGTACCCACAAAATGGTGGCTTCACTGTACCCCCAAAATGGCGGCTTCACTGTACCCGCAGTGTGTGTAGATAGAAACGGCTCAATCTGAGGTCATAAAAACATAACGCTTCATTATGTAAGGTCTTTATACGCCACTGAACACATCATTGTGTGTATTATATTGTCAATAGATCCACATGAATATTACATGACGTGATGACCGATTTCAAAACACTGCATCATGAAGCTTCATAGCGTTATGAATCAGCGAGTCGAATCATGATTTGGATCGCGTGTCAAACCGCCAAACTGCTGAAATCACGTGACTTTGGCGATCCAAAGCTTCGAAGCTTCATGATGCCGCGTTTTTAAATCGGTCATCACTATATAAGTCATTATTTAGGGTTTTTTTGCGCACAAAAACTATTCTCGTCGCTTCATAAAGTTACTGTAGAACCACTGTAGTGAGATGGACTTTGTAACAACGTCTTTAGTACCTTTGATGGGTCTTGAGAGTGCACATTGTGCCAATGGAGGCCTTTCTGAGCCATCGGATTTCAACTAAGATATCTTCATTTGTGTTCCGAAGGTGAACGGAGGTCTGACGGGTGTCCAACGACATGAGGGGAAGCCATTAATGACATAATTTAAATTTTTGGGTGAACTAACCCTTCAAAGCATATTAAAAACACCACATGGACAACATTAAACACTTGATTTTTTTGATGTCTTTAAGTTAAAGACTACCTGCTACTCAAGTTTTTAAGTTGACTTTAACTGGAGCAGTTAAAAGTTTAATGCGATAGGTTGCCTCATTTTTTTAAGTTAGATCGACTTTATTTTATTTCTTACAGTGAAGAGATAATTAATTCACTCCAGAATTAAAATATTAAAGTATTTTTAGAATTAAAATACCCCCCCCCCCAATCTCATCAAAGATGTTCAAGTCTTTCTTTCTTCAGTGGAAAAGAAATGAACCCTCCTTATGGATATTTCTGTCTTTGTGAGGATGGTGTGAGGACCCTATTGTAATTGCTCAAGTCTAATATTATTCTTCTCCCAAATGAATCGCATTTTTGAGGGGCTGAACATGCTCGAAAATTCATCAAACATTGCACACGCGAAAATGCACGTCTGTTATGGGTTTCAGAATAAGGCGTGGCAAAATGCCTCAATAACGCCACCTACAAAATTTCAATTAAGCACCGTTCGAGCTATGTTTCACGTACAGGTATGAAATTCGGTAGACACATGTAACAGCCCAATACCTACAAAAAGTCCCTGGGAGCAACATCTGAAAACCCAACAGGAAGTGACATATTTTGAATTTTCTCTGCAACATTTTTGCAGTTTTTGGCATTTCCAGAAGTTGTACTTTAACAAACTCCTCCTAGAGATGTAATCAGATCAGGATCATATTTGGTCAGTCTAATGTAAAGGCCTTTGTGATGTTAAATTGTGAAGATCTTGAGTTTTCGCTGAAGGGCGTGTCCGTGGCGGCCTCACAAAGTTCAATGTTTCGCCATGAAACAGGAAGTTGTTGTAACTCGGGCATACAATGTCCGATACGCCCCAAACTTCACATGTGTGATAAGAGTCCTGACCTGAAGACTCTACGTGCCAATATTCAGTTTTAGTCATAGCGCCACCTGCTGGCAGCAGGAAGTGCGGCACATTGAAGTGACTTTGCTGTATTTCCTCTATATTTTCCTGCTTAAATGCATGCCGCCCACCATTCACTGTTTTCCTGAGGCCACAGGGTGGCGTGGCCCCGGGTACGAGGGCCCTTTCATCGCTGCTTGCAGCTTTAATAAGTTTTGTTTTTTTTGATAATTTTGCATACATTTTGGCACAGGTGTGTATTTTTACTGGAATTTTACCATTTCACCCCAATTTCCTTTAATGAAACTGTTTTACACAAAATAGTTCCTCTCAGGACCTTCTGGACAAAAATGTCCCCATTAAAGACATTTTAAGCCCAGGGCCATTTCACTATAAAATGATGCAGTCTTTGTTGAGAGGCTTTCATTCTGTTGGCAAGGCTTCAAAATGTACATTTGTACTATTTTTTACCAGATGCCATTTTCTCAGGTTTGGCGTATAAAGCAAATCCTCACTTAATTCCTGTTTTCTGCTTCTGCATATTATAAAGCCATCTGGATAAATGATGCAGCTATAACTGTGTGGGTGTGTTAGTGTGGTGTGTATGATAAAAAAAACTGTGTATGTCTGTGTGCTTGTAATATCTGAGAGAGAAAAACTCGTTTTGCTGGCATATAATGAGGAAAATTTGGCACTGCGGCCAAACACACTCTCACCGAAAGCTCATTTTTTGAGATATCAACCTCACATTTGGAACACAACTTGTTTAGATTCATGGCTTGGATTGTCTAGCAGTTTTAGTGTTCAACATGTTTCATAAAATATATATATATATTTAAAACAACAATAATCTGCCACGGCTCTAAATGTCACTAAACTTAAGTCTGTGCTCCCAAGGTTTCTTGACATTTTGGACATTTTTCTCCTCTATGGATCTGTGTGTAACTTTTTCCAGGATATTTCTCCATATAGTGGACTTCAACTGGGTCCAACTGGTCAGCTTCAAAGAGCTCTGCACGATCCCAGCCGAGGAAAAAGGGTCTTACCATCGGTCATTTGACCACTTCACACGCTAATGTTGCAGTATTTAGAGAGCGTATGGACTCGATCACACTCGCAGTGATTCGATGGAGTGGGCGGAGCTAAAGAGCTAGGAGCTTTTTTTAGTGAGCGTTTTGCTTGTTTCGACTCCCTGATTGGTGGAATTTTACACAGCATCATGGGTAATGTAGTTTATCACCACAGATTACACTGTTACACACTGTGATTTTAAAAACAAGTTGAAATGATGCAGGCACAAGAGCATATCCCATCGATTAACAACCGTGTAGCTCACAGTAAGGGTTTCTAAGTTATCATTCAAAATCTAGTTTTTCTTTCCGGAACCGACGGTTGAACTCTATGGAGTGAGGCTGAGCAGCTCTGAGAGGGACCATTTCCAATTATTTTTGGGGTTACTGAATGCATACATGCAGTAAAAGTACACCGAATGTCCCAAAGTGTAGCATGGCACATTCTTCCTGATGGATGTGTGTACATGTATTATTGTCACTCACTCCCGCGCTGTGAGATCCCACACCTCCAGCTGAGCCCGTGCCCGCGCTTCTGCAGCTCACGCGGGGGCGGCCGTGTATTTTTGGCGGGAATGCCTGGCGTTTGACAGCTGCCGGTACCGGGAACGGGCTGCCCCGGAGCTCTCCCACGCCTGGACGACTCAGAGCTCTGTAACGATAGAAATGTCACCAAAAAAAAAGATGAATCACGTGCGACAAGCTGGCACAGGCGCCTCGTGCTTCTAGACGGAACCATTTTTGGTCTCGGTTTCCGGAAACAGAAACAGGTTCTAATCATACAATGTGCTTAGACACACCTGGATATACACACGGCTTATAGGCCATGCATACTGTACATGCATGGATTTGTTTCTAGAACAAATCCAATGACTTGTGCATACAGGAGAAGCTCAGGTGATTTATAATCAGGTTCATTTCGCATGTATTTATTCCTTGTTTCACATATGCATAAAGTCTTCCTTTGTTCCAGTTCCGTCTCATTATCATTCTTCCCACTTGTTCAAAATGAACCCATTTGTTTCTTATTTCACAGCAGTGCTGCATTCATATGAGCATGAAACGGGCATCCAGAACTCCACCTGAGTCTCGCCATCTAATAAATGAGATCTCCATGGGTGCTGAAGGCTGTTATCAAAGGGTGCCAGAGCAACTTTATGACTCATATGCGAAGACATGGCCACAGATGCAGCTGCAGTCCAAATGTGCGCCGCGGATCATTAGCTGCTCTGGAGACATGAAGCGTTACATAACACATAACTCAACGATTCGGCGGAGACGTTAATCTCGGGCACGCTTTTGCCTCAGATGGTTTGCATGCATGCAGTGTTTATGTAACGCGTGCACACACACATTAAAGCATATCTCTTGACTGTTGGCTCGATTAAGCGTGGCGTTTATATGCATGGGAAAGCTGTATGCATGTGTGTGCGTGTCGCTGTCCGCGGTGCTGAACGGATGCATCAGCCGCGGAACTGTCGCTGTCCGCGGTGCTGAACTGATGCATCAGCCGCGGAACTGTCGCTGTCCGCGGTGCTGAACTGATGCATCAGCCGCGGAACTGTCGCTGTCCGCGGTGCTGAACTGATGCATCAGCCGCGGAACTGATGCAAACTGGCTGATCTGGAATCAGTTTCCCTTTACAAAACATCCGCCTGCATCATTAGGAAAGGGAACAAAGCTGATGCACATCAGCACTTATTAGCAACCCCATTGCAACACATTGATTAGATCCAAAACATTCTTGATATTTGACATTTTTCCTGTTGCAAATCACTCGTTTGTCTGTTATATCCACATTGCTCTGTGTTTTCACGCACATTCATTGCTCTAATCTCGTTCATGACCCCATCAGATCGCCTGTCTGAAGTCACCCGGGGCTCTTTCAGCTTGACACTGCGAACATAATGGCCGCCTGTCATTCACAAACGCGCCTCATTTTTCCGCAATGGTCTTCAGGAAAGTCTCCGCTACGTCACGCCCCTGTGCCCATTTTCGGAGGGGAACCCCGTCACATCCTCTGCCCATATTTGGGCAAGAGCAGTCCAAAGTCTGTACACGGCGGGGAATCCTCCTGCCGACGTAGATGAGCGGTGGGCGGAGCCTCGGCAGAGCAGAATGGTATAAAAGGAGGACGAGGGATTCCGGAAAACAAATCGACGGAGACCAGAACCTGAAGGAAGCCAAACGAGCTCTCACTGGAACAAGACAAAAAAGGGAATCCCAAAGCATTACCTTGAAGGAAATAATTCCCACGACATTCCTTGTGGATTTTGCTCCGTATTCAAATGGACATTATGCTGAACACCGTGGACTTCAGCGCTCTGGATCTGCTTTGCGCTCAAGCGATTCCTCTGGAGGCACAATCTCCCCCTCAGAGCCAACCTGATGCTGGTGAGTACACTGGATATCATGCATCAGTATCATTTCTTCTGTATAAAAACTCCAGTTGCAAGGTTTATTTTTAAGAGTGTATGATGTAAATGCAGTGCGTAAAACATCCGCGCCGCGCGTTCTGGAATGTGAGAAGCGCGCTTTAGAAAGCGTGAGTTGATGCAGTGAGTCGACATTATGTAACGCTCTCCTCTCTCTCTCTCTCTCTCCCGCAGCGTTCGGTCTGCTGAAGCCCAAAGAGGAGCCGCTGGACGCGGGGTTCCCCGACTGCTCAAGCGACGGCTTCCCGCCGTCTCCGCTGACCTACACCGGGAGCTTCTACACCGAGTCCGGGCCGTGCAGCGCGGACGCGCTTCTGAGCATCCTCTCGGAGATCGTCGGCATCTCCGCGGCTCCCGATCACTTCTCTCGCGGGAGCGCGCTGTCACGCCAGGAGTCGCTGCTATCCACCGGGAGCTCGTTGGGATCGCCGGAATCGCTCTGCAACGACTCGCTGGATGAGTTCGCGGACGCGAGCGGGCAACAGTCCATCAAGAGCGAGTTCGGCGGCAGCTGCGATCTTTTCGACGGCTTCTGTACTTCTCACGAGCCCTCGGACCTGGATGACATCATTGACCTGCTCTCTCCGCTCGGTCCCGAGACGGACTCGGTTTTGGACACGTGGATCAAGCAAGAGCCCTTGGAGCAAGCGAGCGCGCTGAACTTCGCGCCCAACTTCCAGATTCCCGCGACAGCGGCCGCTTCGCACGAAAGCAGCCTCTACAGAAGCATCGCGTTCCCCGCGTTCGGCTGCGCGACGACCGCGCTCGCGGACGCGCTGGACTCGCTGCTCTCCACCAACACGCTCACGCAAAGAAGCAAGCCGCGCGCCAGGAAGGGCGCGCCCCGCGAGAAGCCCTTCTCCTGCCCGCTTGAGAACTGCGAGCGCCGCTTCTCGCGCTCCGACGAGCTCAACCGCCACGTGCGCATCCACACCGGGCACAAGCCCTTCCAGTGCCGCGTGTGCCTGCGCTGCTTCAGCCGCAGCGACCACCTCACCACTCACATGCGCACGCACACCGGAGAGAAGCCGTTCTCCTGCGACGTGTGCGGGCGCCGCTTCGCGCGCAGCGACGAGAGAAAGCGACACGGCCGCGTGCACGTCAAGCAGCGCGAGAGGATGCAGCAGAAGACGGAGCTCCTCGCCGCGTGCGCGTTCGAGCTCCAGTGCGCGTGAGCTCCAGTGCCGCTCACTCGGCTCCGTTCTGCCCGTTCTGGGAAGTTTACGCCTGGCGTTGCGCGTTCAACGCGAGAGCAGCTCAGCTGGAGGAGGACGCGTCTGAAGCGCGTCGAGCGCCACGCGTGATGCGCGGCTGGAACTCTTTTACTGTCTGCAAAGCCAGACGCGTTCCGCCGGACAGTCAGTCGTTTAACGCACACGCGCAGCGACGCTGAACACTCAGATGTTGTGTATG
>CM042248.1:52790554-52820554 GCA_023566225.1 Romanogobio albipinnatus
CAAGGGCTGCCTCGACAATCTTCGTAAATACGCGAGGGGACAGAGATAGCCCGAATGGGAGGACCGCGTACTGATATGCCCGCCCCTCGAAAGCAAACCGTAGGAACGGTCTGTGTCGAGGTAGGATGGAGACATGGAAGTAGGCGTCCTTCAGGTCGATCGCTGCAAACCAATCGTCTGGACGAACGCATTCGAAAAGGCGTTTCGCTGTCAACATCTTGAACGGAAGCCTGTGAAGGTAACGGTTCAAGATGCGCAGGTCCAGGATTGGTCGTAATCCACCGGTTTTCTTGGGTACAATGAAGTACGGGCTGTAGAACCCGTAGTTCATCTCGGCTGGAGGGACAGGCTCGATCGCATCCTTCGCCAGTAGGGTGGCAATCTCCGTACGCATGACAGGGGCATTGGCTCCGACCATAGTGTAGCGGACTCCCCGGAAGAAGGGAGGAACCTGCGCAAACTGAATCGCGTAGCCGCGCCTGATGGTCTTCGCGACCCAGTGGGACAGTCCCGGAAGCTGAAGTCAGGCTCCCAGGAACTGCACCAGCGGGGTCATTCGGACCACGGACGTACCCAGGGTGGGGCAGCGAGGCAGCGTTACCGGCCCGGACATGGGAGGCTGTTGGGCGTCCCGGTGCGGGGGCACAGTTAACTGCTCCTCCTGACAGAGGAGACCAGGGAAGGACGCACGTTCCACTGGGGTCTGCTCTACCAGGAGGCTGGCGACAGAGAGGGATGCGAGTGGCGGGACCCGTGGGTGGCGCGCACTGTCATCACCGATCTCTGGTGGCTCAGGGATTGGAATGTTAATTCTTTCTTTAACCAACATAGGGTGCTACTGACCCGGGGGCCAGCAGCTGAACAAAGGATTCTCCCCCGGCCCTCCACCAGGGGAATTCTCCTGAATTTCCCATCCCTGAGCCGTCCGTCTCAGGAGCGCCGCTTGGCCTGGCGTTTAGGGGGGCGCGGGGCGGGCTGAGCGGACTGGGACACCTTCCTATGGCGACCTCCACGACCCGGCCCGGGTGAAGGCTGCTGCTGGGACCGGGCGGGAGGGGCGGGAGCCTTAGGAGGGCGTCCTCGGCGGGGAGCAGGCTGAGGCGACTGTGTCTGCGGCTGGGTGGAGGCAGCAGCTGGCCGCCGGGGCAGTATATGTTTAATAGCCTCAGTCTGCTTCTGAGCGGTTGAAAACTGTTGGGCAAAGCTTTCAACCGCCCCGCCGAAGAGGCCAGCCTGGGATATGGGGGCATCGAGGAACCGGGTTCACTCGGTGTCCCACATATCGGCCAGGTTAAGCCACAAATGTCGCTCCTGGACCACATTTGTGGACATCACTTGACCCAGGGAGCGTGCGGTCACCTTCGTCGCCCGGAGAGCGAGGTCGGTGGCGGCACGCAGCTCGTCGACGAGCCCCGGATCAACTCTACCCTCGTGCATGTCCTTGAGGATCCTGGCCTGGTAGACCTGGAGGATCGCCATGGCATGCAAAGAGGCGGCAGCCTGCCCCGCAGCTCTGTACGATTTCGCCACCAATGTAGATGTGAATCGACAGGCTTTGGAGGGGTGCTTAGGATCACCACGCCAAGTCGAAGCGCTCTGCGGACACAGTTGCATCGCAACAGATCGCTCGACTGGAGGGACCCCAGTGTACCCGTTGGCCGTGGCCCCGTCAAGGGTAGAGAAGGCGGAGGAAGTCGCCGAACGGTCGCGGGAAGACAACGGGGACTTCCAGGACCGCCAACTTCCTCATGCAGCTCGGGAAAGAAAGGTATCGGGGGTGGGGACTGACGGGTGTCAGCGCGCCCCCAAAAACCAATTATCGAGCCGCGAGCGCTCGGGACAGAGCGGAGGGTTCCACTCTATCCCCAGACTCGCGGCTGCCCGAGACAGCATGGCTGTCAGCTCTGGGTCCGACTCGGGCAATGCTGGCACGCCCGAGGGCGGCAACACAGCCGAGTCATCATCCTCAGAGGACTCGAGCACACCTTGTGATGTGGTGACCAACATCGCATCCTCCCCTGGAGCGCCAAACGAGATGCACGGAGGGCCCGGAGCAGGCCCCGTGATCTGCGTCTGGACACTCGCGGGTTGCAGTGTGCTAGAGGGGGGTGTGGCCTGAGGCATCAGCGTCGGGGCTTTGTTCCACACCGTCACCCTCAGGTCACCCTGACCACCAGCCGCAGTACTGGCTCTTTCGGGGAGTCAGTAGATCGGGGTGTGGTAGAGGGGACTCTCACTTCTTTACGAAGGTCATCGAGTCTCGACCACAACACCGCGATGGTCATGTTCCCGCAGTGGGAACATGACGCATCCACAAACGCTGCCTGGGCATGCTGAAAGCCCAAGCATACCAGGCAGTGATTGTGCCCATCGAAGGAGGAAAGCGACCGGCCACACCCAGAAGTACACGGACGAGACATCCTGAAAAGGACGAGTCACGTGTAAGCTCTTTTATGAGAGGAAGCTTCGCAGAGACGCCGAAGCGCCCAGGGACCACACACCAGCTGTCTAGCAGACCACTGCGCAGATCAGCAGGCAGGCAGTATGCGATCACTGGAACGCGCCGTAACACCAACGCCTCTGGAAAGCTGCTCGTCTCGAAGGCTGACAAAGACTCAGTTATCAGGCTTGAAGGAGTGAAGAGATCCTCTTGGCTCCAAAGCAGAAACATAATGCGATGTTGCCAGCGTACTTCCTTATATACCCACGAGGTGGGGCGGAGTTACGCATGCAAATTCCGCATGCCCATGGCATTGGCACTGCCATTGGGCGCTGTTAAATTCTCGAACTTCTGTTTCCAACTGACAAAATTTTTTGAATTGGCTCAGCTACAAAATATTTGTTACAGAATAGTGACATCTCTCCAGAAAACAAATAATGTCAAGTTGACTCAACTAAACGTTTTTGTGTGTGTGTGTGTGTGTGTGTGTGTGTGTGTGTGTGTGTGTGTGTGTGTGTGTGTGTGTGTGTGTGTGTCACAGACGATTATTTTCAGTTTGAATAACTGTTATTTAACAAAAGTTGAGTCAACAAGAAAAATCTAGAGGAAATTAGCACTAAAATATTTTTACAGTGTGGGGCAAAATAGTGGCCCTGGACCTTCTGGCACAAAGCGGCCCATAACAAGTGGTCCACAACACGTCAAGTCCCCTTCATTTATAAGCACTTTCACAACACAGATTGCTTTACAGTGATAATAGGACATTCATTTTGCTTTTGAAGTTTTTCATCTCACCATGAACTCACCAGCTCATTAAAGCAATTTTAAACACCACTCACTAACATAACAATATAGATGCTATTTATACAGAAATATGAATGCTGTTTTTATTGAAATGCTTATCATTAACATTAATGAAAGACTGGAACACTTCTTTAGGTTATAAATGGTGCACATGGCAACTAATAAATCCATATAAAGCAATGCTATGGTCGAAGACTTAGTAGTGCAGAATGTGGACTATTAATGGAGCCTTTCTAGTGGTTATTAGTCCTTTCAGGAGCTTGACATCTGTCGTTTTATGGAATAGAGAGAGCTTCAACTGTTTAAAAATTTTATTAGTCCTGAGTTTTTTTTATGAAAAATACATCATATTAGTGATTCGTGAAGGGTCATGTGACACTGAAGACTGGAGTAATGATGATAAATTCAGCTTTGATCACAGGAATAAATTACACTTTACTCTATATTCACAACAGCTATTAGAAATTGTATTAATATTTCTTAATATTGTGTTTTTACTGTATTTTTAATCAAATCAATTCAGCCTTCTCCTTTCAAAAATCAGTCCTTCCAGATAAATTCGGCTTTTTTTTGTGATTGTTGCAGCAAAAATCCTTGATTATGCGGCACGTTTTCTTAAAAAATGCGATGAAAAATTCTGGATATTTATGCAATTTTACGCGATAAAATTGCGGGAACTTGCAAAAACTGCGGTTTGATGAAAAAGAGAAAAAAAGCACTACATCACAGAAAGTGCTGGGAATATTGAAGTTCTCATCTTGTTTTATTGAAGACCTTAATAAACACACGGCTCAAATTTACAAAACATTGAGACAAACAAGTTCTGTAGCTTTACAAAAGGAATATGCTACAACTTCTGAAAAATGAATAAATAATTTCCTGTTTTACAGACATTTGAGTGCTTCCAATGCACAAAGTGCAATCTCTTAAAGGGTTAGTTCACCCAGAAATGTAAATTCTGTCATTAATGACGTCCCCTCATGTCGCTGGACACCCGTCAGACCTCCGTTCATCTTCAGACACAGATGAAGATATTTTAGTGTAAATCTGATGGCTCAGAAAGGCCTCCATTGGCTCAATGTCACTCTCAAGACCCATAAAAGTCCATCTCACTACAGCGGCTCTACAATAACTTTATGAAGCGACGAGAATAGTTTTTGTGCTAAAACCTAAATAACAAATTATATAGTGATGACCGATTTCAAAACACAGCATCATGAAGCTTCGAAGCGTTATGAATCAGTGAGTCGATTCATGATTCGGATTACGTGTCAAACTGCTGAAATAAGACTTTGGCGATCCAACCACTGAATCGACTCACTGATTCATAACGCTCTGATTCGCTGAATCGACTCACTGATTCATAACACTCTGATTTGCTGAATCGACTCACTGATTCATGACGCTCTGAACCGCTGAATCGACTCACTGATTCATAACGCTCTGAACCGCTGAATCGACTCACTGATTCATAATGCTCTGAACCGCTGAATCGACTCATTGATTCATAACTCTTCAAACCGCTGAATCGACTCACTGATTCATAACGCTCTGAACCGCTGAATCGACTCACTGATTCATAACGCTCTGAACCGCTGAATCGACTCACTAATTCATAACGCTCTGAACCGCTGAATCGACTCACTGATTCATAACGCTCTGAACCGCTGAATCGACTCACTGATTCATAACGCTCTGAACTGCTGAATCGACTCACTGATTCATAACGCTCTTAACCGCTGAATCGACTCACTGATTCATAACGCTCTGAACCGCTGAATCGACTCACTGATTCATAACGCTCTGAACCGCTGAATCGACTCACTGATTCATAACGCTCTGAACTGCTGAATCGACTCACTGATTCATAACGCTCTGAACCGCTGAATCGACTCACTGACTCATAACGCTCTGAAGCTTCATGATGCTGTGTCCTGATTGGTCATCACCGGGAAACTGCTTTGCTCTTTTGCTGTTATTTTTGTTGGCCAATGGGAGTTTGCGCTTCATCATGGTTTCACTGATATCTATGGTTTCTCCACGGGGGTTTGCAGCTTTTTGATGACGTTCGCGTCGGGTAATTACGTCACTTCAAAACGTTCCCATGGCAACAGGCGGAAATGGCGGCTCTTGTGTGAAGTAAACGAACATTTTTCAACTTTCTGCTAATATATATATGACTTTTTTGTAACGAAAATGCGGGTAATCATGCTAGCCCCGCATATTTTGCACGCGGAAATAGGGAATTTACGCTGCGAAAGTGCAGAGTATTTGAAAAAATGCGGTCCCCGCATAAATATGCGGACTTTGGCTGATTAGGCATTAAATCATGCGATCGCATAATCACGTTTTTCTGGAGGGACTGAAAAACATTAAAAAAGTATGAATTATTTCAACTTGTTGATTGCTAGTGTACTCACTTTATTTAAGCAATTCATCTTGATTTAACACAATTATATCAGGTTCAAATGTAATTGCTTCATGTTAAACTGACTTAAAACTGTTTCATTTTGATAACATGTTTCAATCAAGTAACCCAGTAAACAAGACTTTCACTTCCCATCATGCTTTGCAAAGGGGCTGAATTCGGAGAGTAAATGTTTTAAATAAAGTGCATTTTTAACCAGATGAGAAAATGGAGAGACTTTTTAATGCTTAATGTTTTGTTATGTTGTTATTTAAAAGTGTGTGTTATGTTAGTGTTTTTGGAGGTTATTGTGGTGAAGTGTAGAGCATGAGGACCTGCTAATAACAATTAAAGCTGTTTTAATAATAACAAACAACTACTTTGGGCACGCCATGGATGTAACAAAACCATCTTCTGGCTAGCCAATAAGATCTTGTAAAAGGTGTTGTAAATGTTGTAAAAATAGTATTCCACTAAATAAAAATAAGGGATTATTTGTTATGTTTTTATATAAATTTTACAATAGTTAAATTGAATAGCCCAACTCCCGGTGCTCCCGATGGCCAGTCCGCTCCTGACTGTAAAAATATATATATATATTTTTTTTTTCTTTCATACAGACAATCAAATAAATGAATAAATAGAGTTGTCATAACTCAAAAAATTGTGAAAATAAAATAAAAGTAAAAATAATGAAATAAAAAATATTTCATGAAGTAAATAATTTCACTGTAAAACTATTGAAAATAACTTTTTACATTGTAGTGATCAAGCAGATCCTACGCAAAAGTAATATAATTAATAATAAACATAATTAATTAATATGAGAATTATTTATTAAAATAATATCGCAACATTATTTTTAAGTTCCATTTCACTGTAAAACATATTGTAAAAGTTGTTTTATTTTGTACTTTTCCTATAATTTAACAATTAAATTAAATATTGGATCAAATTTCATACAGGCAATAAATACATAAAGTAAGTAATAGACATAAGTAATTAAAAAAAAATTATATTGAACTTTTCCTGTTGTCACAGTGAGTTTTGTTTGTTTCATGTCTTTTATTTTGAAGTTTATTATCATAGTCATGTTTCCTGGTTCTGGTCATGTGACCTCCTTGCCCTTATGTGGTCATGTACACTCACCTAAAGGATTATTAGGAACACCTGTTCAATTTCTCATTAATGCAATTATTTAATCAACCAATCACATGGCAGTTGCTTCAATGCATTTAGGGGTGTGGTCCTGGTCAAGACAATCTCCTGAACTCCAAACTGAATGTCGGAATGGGAAAGAAAGGTGATTTAAGCAATTTTGAGCGTGGCATGGTTGTTGGTGCCAGACGGGCCGGTCTGAGTATTTCTCAATCTGCTCAGTTACTGGGATTTTCACGCACAACCATTTCTAGGGTTTACAAAGAATGGTGTGAAAAGGGAAACACATCCAGTATGCGGCAGTCCTGTGGGCCAAAATGCCTTGTTGATGCTAGAGGTCAGAGGAGAATGGGCCGACTGATTCAAGCTGATAGAAGAGCAACTTTGACTGAAATAACCACTCGTTACAACCGAGGTATGCAGCAAAGCATTTGTGAAGCCACAACACGCACAACCTTGAGGCGGATGGGCTACAACAGCAGAAGACCCCACCGGGTACCACTCATCTCCACTACAAATAGGAAAAAGAGGCTACAATTTGCACCAGCTCACCAAAACTGGACAGTTGAAGACTGGAAAAATGTTGCCTGGTCTGATGAGTCTGGATTTCTGTTGAGACATTCAGATGGTAGAGTCAGAATTTGGCGTAAACAGAATGAGAACATGGATCCATCATGCCTTGTTACCACTGTGCAGGCTGGTGGTGGTGGTGTAATGGTGTGGGGGATGTTTTCTTGGCACACTTTAGGCCCCTTAGTGCCAATTGGGCATGGTTTAAATGCCACGGCCTACCTGAGCATTGTTTCTGACCATGTCCATCCCTTTATGACCACCATGTGCCCATTCTCTGATGGCTACTTCCAGCAGGATAATGCTCCATGTCACAAAGCTCCAATCATTTCAAATTGGTTTCTTGAACATGACAATGAGTTCACTGGACTAAAATGGCCCCCACAGTCCCCAGATCTCAACCCAATAGAGCATCTTTGGGATGTGGTGGAACGGGAGCTTCGTGCCCTGGATGTGCATCCCACAAATCTCCATCAACTGCAAGATGCTATCCTATCAATATGGGCCAACATTTCTAAAGAATGCTAAAAGTTATTTTAGAGGTGGAGCTAAACAAACATACTTTACAGCAGGTTTAATGGCAGTCATACAAATAAACAAAAAAATCTGTGAGGATATTGCTATAAAACTAACTACAAGCACACTGTAAAACCCAACAGTGATTCTAACTAACCCTTTTGATTAAACTTGACTTAGTGTCTTGACTTAATTGTAAAAATCAGTAATCTGTACTATTCACATACTATTCCTTGTTTACTCAGAAAAACCAAGATGAGAATAATTGATTGGTTTGAGTGCCATTTTGTCAAGGGAAACAAAAACAAACTCACCATTATGGCGATCAGTGTTTCCTTTGGTTGAGCTCTTGGAACATTTGTAACAACTTGAAGACAAAATAAAACACAACAAATAAGGGAGGAAACACACCGAAGTATAATTGCCAACCACCCTCAAAATATAGAACAAAAAAATGAAATGACAAAGAAACATCCCAGGAAATAATAATAATCAAAACCAATAACTGCCCCAAAACCCAAGTCCAAAAAGTCCTTCAGTATTGACTCAGTCCATTAAATGTAATCACAAAAACACCAAATAGTAATAAAAAACAGGAATAATGTGCGTGTAACGAATATAAGGAGCCTTACATTTACATTTATGCATTTGGCAGACGCTTTTATCCAAAGCGACTTACAGTGCCCTTATTACAGGGACAATCCCCCTGGAGCAACATGGAAGTGCCTTGCTCAAGGACACACTGGTGGTGACCGCTGGGGTCGAACCAGCAACCTTCTGCATATCAGCTCAGTGGTTTAACCCACTGGACCATCATCGCCATATAAATCCATATAAATCCGCCCACCGCCTTAAATCCAGCGATGCTCATTGAGACTCAAAAAGTTCAGTCCAGTTGCAGCCACAATCTTGTCGTAGAAAAATTAATCCAGACAAAAATAAATAAAAAAACCCCAGGAAAAAATATAATCCATAAGGATAATCCCACTGAAGAAGAGGTGATGCTGGTGTAAAGTGAACACTTAGACACATTCAGTTGATGATATATATGGCCTACAATGAGCATTGCAAACACATTGTTCCTCTACTCATCAACACAAGAAGGCCTTTGAGCATTATCTCAAGCCCCCCTGAAAACAAACTCAGCCATATCCCAGGTGAGCTACCACATGGCCTTCCTCTCTACCTCCTTAGCTCTCGCCCAAGCGGCTCCTCCCGCAGTTTCTCTTGAAGCCGATACGGAAGTGACTTAAACTGCAGTTCATCGACTGGCCACTAGAGACTCCAGAAGGAGCAGAATCTCATTGAGCTCACTGTAAAAAAAGTTAAGGTTGTACAATTAAAAAAAATCTTAGTGCTAATTTCCTCTACCTTTTTCTTGTTGACTCAACTTTTGTTAAATAACAGTTATTCAATGTTGATTTTTGTATTGGTCGCCATTATGGAGATCAGTGTTTCCTTGAGTTGGGCAGTTTGACTCTTTGTGTGAGTTTGTGCTCTTTGTAACTGTGTTTAGCCAAACACATCATTTGTTGCTAAGAAAGAAACCAAGATGATCAAGTTTTCAGCCTCATAAACTCAAATAAATCAATAATCTTATTTCTGACCAACATCATTTTTTTATTTATATTTTACCTGCAAAACTTTTTTTTCAGCAGATCAGACATTCTGAATTAAAATACAAAACGGGGGAAAAAAGTATTTTGACACACACAGACATCAAGAATCCGCATATGAATCTCAACAATGGGGACATGTTTCATGCCGCAATGCATGCTGGGAGCCAATATAGTATTTAAATCATGGCTCCCAGCATGCATTGCAGCATGTCACCATTGTTGAGATTCATATGCGGATTCTTGATGTCTGTGTGTGTGTCTAAAAAATAATTCCCACAGTGTATTTAAAAATCAAAACTCAGAATGACTGATCTGCTAAATATAATATATTATTCATAAATAATCATTTTAAGCAGTTAACTATTCCCTTTTAAAATGCTGTTATCTAGATCACCTGATCATTATTGGTTATGGCTTTCTTTGCAACAAAGTATGTGTTTCAGTAAACACTGTTACAAAGAGCACAAACTCACATAAAACGCCAAGACTCACGAGAACTAAACGAAACACTGATCTCCATAATGGTGACCAAACATTTTCAATAAAATGTCAACATCTGAACTTGTTTATTCTTAATAACTTCTGTTTCCAACTGACGAAATGTTGAATTGGCTCAACTACAAAAGATTTGTTACACCTCTCCAGAAAACAAATAATGTCAAGTTGACTCAACTAAACGTTTTTGTGTGTGTGTGTGTGTGTCACAGACGACTTATTTTCAGTTCGTATAACTGTTATTAACAAAAGTTGAGTCAACAAGACAAAGCTAGAGGAATTAAGATTGTTTTTTTTGTGCAAGATTTTTACAGTGTGGATTTTCTTTCTGAGCCAACAAAACAAAATCAGTCTGTTCAACTTTTTTCAAGTTGTGTTTTTTACAGTGCAACTTTACAGCAGAAGAACACATGTTTACTGTTGGTTTTGGTCTGTACGGCTAATTTTGCCCTTCATGACAACTGTGAGGGGGTGAATTATTTTATAACTCATTCGTTTACATTATATAACGCCTTAAAGTTCTGCATAATTAAGGGCGTGGCCACTTTGAGTGACAGGTGGATTTGCCGTTTGTCTGCTGTCTGTAAGTCGTCACCTCAGCTCCGCCCACATCCCGCCTCTTTGCCCATTTATGGTTATCCGGGAGTGACACGCAGAAGCTGACAAGATGGAGACGGCCAGCTCGACCCGACTTTACGCTTCAAAACGGCTCTTCAGAATCCTATGGGTGACGTCACGGACACTACGTCCATATTTATTTACAGTCTATGCTCCGCCCTAAGGCTACCGCCCCCTGGTGACCCGGAAGAAAATTGAAAACGGAAACTATAATGCTGCGTTCACACCAAACGCGAATAGAGCGTCAAAATCGCGTCTACCGCCTCTAGTTGGACGATTGAACATTTTAAATCCATTCGCGCGTCTACAGCGAATTGGACACACGTGTAAATTGAGCCTTTGAAGCGAAATAGACGCACGTTCAATGCGCTCCAGGAGAAATATGTCATAAAACAGCACTCTGCCTCTTTTCATTTTCATAAAAAATATATATTAAACATTAATAGCCACACAAATGTGGTCCAGGCAACGCCTACATTATCTTCACTGCATGTGTATTTAAATATCCTAAAATATAAAGTTATGAAACTTCTCTTTGCCCTCAGTCAAAACGATTTGATCAGACAACAAATGATGATTCATGAGAGCGAAGATCGGCCGTTAGATCCACACAAGACGAACCACTACAGGCCATCAGAGCCAGCGGGCGGCAGAAGGACTAGCCGAGGAAAGGCTGCTCTCGCCGGGGTTATGAGCGCTGAGCGCCCGGTGATCGCCTGGATCTCACAACTCCACAAACACAAGATTCATTTTTTTTAAATAGGCGCTCTCTTTATAAATAAAGATTTATAAATACTTTTTGAGATTTATTTACAGATTTGAGCTTTAAACAACTACATTCTCACCTGAAAAAGTCTTAAAACCTCATTTTGTGGCACAATAGTAGTATTTTTAAATTATGCAGGGTTTCTCGTCAAGTCACTTTACCATGTGACCGCAGCGAGCAGGCTCGTGATTGGTTAACGCGGCACGAATTGACGTCAAAGTTAAAAATTTACGCGAATTCGCTTCAAACGCGTGAATGCACAAAAGCACCACTCGCGCAAGATGCTCAATTCGCAATCAATTTGCGTCATTGGCGCGAACTGGACGCGCGAATGAGGCGGAATCGCGTCCATCGCGCCGCAGGACCTCCAGATGCGCGTCAACGAGCCTTTCCATTGACTTAACATTGAAATCACTCGCTCCTGACGCTCTATTCGCGTTTGGTGTGAACGCAGCATAATCAGTAACAATGAAAACACATTTGGAAGTGTTACACATTCATATTATTATAACTCTCGTTCTGATGCATTAACCTATGTAATGTCCCTTTATCAGTCCCTCCAGAAAAACGCGATTATGCGATCGCGTGATTTAACGCATAATCAGCCAAAGTCTGCATATTTATGCGGGGACCGCATTTTTTCTAATACGCCGCACTTTCGCCGCGTAAATGGCCTATTTCCGTGTGCAAAATATGCGGGGCTAGCATGATTACCCGCATTTTCGTTGCAAAAAAGTCACATATATATATTAGCAGAAAGTTGAAAAATGTTCGTTTACTTCACACAAGAGCCGCCATTTCCCCCTGTTGCCATGGGAACGTTTTGAAGTGACGTAATTACCCGACGTGAACGTCATCGAAAAGCTGCAAACCCCCGCGGAGAAACCATAGATACCAGTGAAACCATGATGAAGCGCAAACTCCCATTGGCCAACAAAAATAACAGCAAAAGAGCAAAGCAGTTTCCCTGTGATGACCAATCAGAACACAGCATCATGAAGCTTCAGAGCGTTATGAATCAGTGAGTCGATTCAGCGGTTCAGAGCGTTATGAATCAGTGAGTCGATTCAGCGGTTCAGAGCGTTATGAATCAGTGAGTCGATTCAGCGGTTCAGAGCGTTATGAATCAGTGAGTCGATTCAGTGGTTCAGAGCGTTATGAATCAGTGAGTCGATTCAGCGGTTCAGAGCGTTATGAATCAGTGAGTCGATTCAGCGGTTTGAAGCGTTATGAATCAGTGAGTCGATTCAGCGGTTTGAAGCGTTATGAATCAGTGAGTCGATTCAGCGGTTTGAAGCGTTATGAATCAGTGAGTCGATTCAGCGGTTCAGATCGCCAAAGTCACGTATTTCAGCAGTTTGACACGTGATTCGAATCATGAATCGACTCACTGATTCATAGCATCATGATGCTGTGTTTTGAAATCGGTCATCACTATATAAGTCGTTATTTAGAGATGAACGGAGGTCTGACGGGTGTCCAGCGACATGAGGGGACGTCATTAATGACAGAATTTTCATTTCTGGATGAACTAACCCTTTAAGAGATTGCACTTTGTGCATTGGAAGCACTCAAATGTCTGTTTTGTAAAGCTACCTCTGTAAAACAGGAAGTTATTTATTCATTGTTTCAGAAGTTGTAGCATATTCCTTTTGTAAAGCTACAGAACTTGTTTGACTCAATGTTTTGTAAATTTGAGCCGTGTGTTTATTAAGGTCTTCAATAAAACAAGATGAGAACTTAAATATTCCCAGCACTTTCTGTGATGTGGTGCTTTTATTCTCTTTCTCATCAAACCGCAGTTTTTGCAAGTTCCCGCATTTTTCATCGCATTTTTTAAGAAAACGTGCCGCATAATCAAGGATTTTTGCTGCAACAATCACAAAAAAAAGCTGCATTTTTCTGGAAGGACTGGTTTATGTCATATAATGATCGTTTACGATTTTATTGTTAACACTTACGCCATAAACACCTGTGTAACTTTTAATTGTGTTGACATAATCCCTCTATAGTAACAACAATATGGTAACAACAATAGCTAACTCAAGAGTAAACCTACAGTAAAAGATCAAGTACTCTCTACAGTCTCGATCTAGCGCCATCTATCGGTGCACAACTCACTCACTAGATTCGCGGATACGATCTCCTGTAAGCCCAAAGAGTGTGTGTTCACCTTTATTTGGAAATGTGTATCGTATTGTGAAACGCAGAGCTTCAGCACCACGAGTTATGTGGACAGCGCCGCTCGCGCACAGCAGCCACGGAGGCGCGTGCCCGACACAGATGCATTTCTCTTACCTCTTCTTTTCCACACTCCTCCTGTAGTGCGTTTGACGTCAGAGGCGACCGGAGCGGCTGCTCGTGCATGCACGGGCTGGACGAGTTTCGCGGGTCTGTGGAAGACGAGAGAACACACGGAGTGAAAGCAAAGGAGGTGAGCATGAAAACTCACAGTGATACTGACACGCGTAATGCCGCGCGTTCGTTTGGATATCAGGCTGAGCTCGCGCTGCATGCCTATGGAGGATGCGCGTGAAGTTATTGGGCTGGGTCGCGTGCATGAGACTCAGATTCCGATGCAAGACGAGCTGATGGAGATGTGATGACCAATTCGTTCAGTCGCGCGCGGGTAGATGTTTCCTTACATTATAATTGCGATGGTAAAACAACATCAGTGAGCCTCAAATGAGAAATACATCAGCCTATGCATTTTTATGAACGTGGATGTTTCTAGACTGTATTTCTTTATCACGTTGTTAATGGAGCTTGACTCGGACAGCTTTTGTCTTCATCATATTCATGCGGAAATAACGCGGAGCGCGCGCACGGAGTCATGCATGAATTCCGACACGTCACTTAGAATCTTTTACGCGCGCGCGCGCGCAAACACACACACACACACACACACACACACACACACACAGTTGAACTAGTGTGTGTGACTCTGAACCGGTTGACCTTGTGTTGAAAATATAACTTGCATTGGAATTACATCAATAATTCTTCATTATTCAAACTTTTGAATGGTAGTGTTTATTGAATACATTAGAGCATTCTGGGAACACACACACACACACACACACTTACAGAGAGATGGAGAGACAATTACTGCATACCTGATATCCTTGTAGACACATAAAATAGATAAATATATAAAGTAAAGAGCGAGCATGATAGAGAGGGTGATGCAAGGCATTGGCGATGTTATATAGTGTGCACAAGTGTGAAACATAGCTTGAATAAATACATTCCCTAAAACAACACAAGAGTACCAGTGGCCGTCCCGGGACTCACGATCAAAGGAGAAAAATAAACACTTAATATGGAGTCGCCACCCTTTGCAGCTCTAACAGCTTCAGCTCTTCTTTCCTCAAGGTTTAGGAGTGTGTTTATGGGGATTCTTCTAGAAGCGCATTTGTGATGTTGGACGAGAAGGCCTGGCTCCGCCCTCCTACGTACTTCCGCTCAATTTTCATTTTCTTTCAGTGCTCCATCTGGGATTGCGGTATATTCACTGGTTTTCTCCGGTCAAATTTGAACTGGTCCAATCAGCGAACAGAGGGAGTGGCTCAGAACGATGACGTTGATGTCGTTCGCTAGTTTGAGGTCTCTGCAGAACAAGAGTGGGCGTTTCCAAATTTGTGGGTGTTTTCAAACTTATGGGTGTTTATAAATCACCCAATGAAAATGATCCCCTTCACCCAACCCCACCCCTAAACCCTAGGGTGGCCAGACTCGCTGTACAAATGAAATGTACGAGAGTCTGGTAGGACCAGACTACTGGCTCGCAGTCTCCGCTCTAATTCATCCCAAAGGTGTTCTGAGGTCAGGACTCGAGTTCCTCCACACCAAACTCGCTCATCGTGTCTTTATGGAGCGACGCTTTGTGCACTGGTCAGTCATGTTGGGACAGGAAGGGGCCGTCCCCAAACTGTTCCCACAAAGTTGGGGGCATGAAATTGTCCAAAATGTCTTGGTGAAGCATTAAGAGCTCCTTTCACTGGATCTAAGGGGCCAACCCCTGAAAAACAACCCCACCCCATAATACCCCATCCACCAAACTTTACACTTGGCACAATGCAGTCCGGCAAGTCCCGTTCTCCGGACAATCGCCAAACCCCAAACCCAGACTCGTCCATGGGATTGTCAGACAGAGAAGCGTGATTGGTCACTCCAGAGAACACATCTCCACTGCTCTAGAGTCCAGTGGCGGCGCACTTTACCCCACTGCATCCCACGCTTTGGTGATGTAAGGCTTGTATGAGCTGCTCGGCCATGGAAACCCATTCCATGAAGCTCTACACACTGTTCTTGAGCTCATCTGAAGGCCACAGAAGTTTGGAGGTCTGGAGCTCTTGACTCTGCAGAAAGTTGGCGACTTCTGTGACACTCAGCATGTGCTGACCCCGCGTTGGGATTTCACTTTGTGGGTGTTCCCAATCGCTTCCACTTTGTTATAACACCACTAACAGTTGAGCGTGGAATATTTAGTATAATATTTGGACTTATTGCACAGGTGTCCAGCGATCACGGCCCCACGCTTGAGTTCTCTGAGCTCCTGAGAGCGGCCCATTCTCTCACTGAAGTGTGTAGAAGCGTCTGCAGGTCTAGTGCTTGAGTTATACACCTGTGATTGGAACTAATGAATTCAATGATTTGGAGGGGCGTCCCAATACTTTTGGCAATATAGTGTAAGTGTAGATGTAACATGAGATGGATGAGTCTAGAGGTTTTTGTGACAGCAGTGTTCACCATGAACTTACATTATATGGCACACTTTAAAAAATAAGGTTCTATATGGCACCAAAAATGGTTCTTGGCTCGTAATCATAGGGGAACCTTTTTAAGTGCTATATAGCACCAATTTTGGTGCTTCAGCGGTTCTTCAGCGGTTCTTCAGAGGTTCTTCAGAGGTTCTTCAGCGGTTCTTCAGAGGTTCTTCAGCGGTTCTTCAGAGGTTCTTCAGCGGTTCTTCAGAGGTTCTTCAGAGGTTCTTCAGCGGTTCTTCAGAGGTTCTTCAGCGGTTCTTCAGCGGTTCTTCAGAGGTTCTTCAGAGGTTCTTCAGAGGTTCTTCAGAGGTTCTTCAGAGGTTCTTCAGAGGTTCTTCAGCGGTTCTTCAGAGGTTCTTCAGAGGTTCTTCAGAGGTTCTTCAGCGGTTCTTCAGAGGTTCTTCAGAGGTTCTTCAGAGGTTCTTCAGCGGTTCTTCAGCGGTTCTTCAGAGGTTCTTCAGAGGTTCTTCAGAGGTTCTTCAGAGGTTCTTTGACTAAGTGGCTATATAGCACCGCTACCATATACAGAACATGTTAAGATATGGTGCTATATAGCACCAAAAATGGTTCCCCTATGATTACGACGAAGAACCATTTTTGGTGCCATATAGAACCTTTTTTTTTTAGAGTGCATTGTATAGCAGCTGTGACATTTTGTTCCATTGGATTGAGGGAAACAATAACAGAATGATCAACTGAAAGCACAGAGATTCACTGAAATGATGCTTGATGCACTGAAATACACAGGCCACTTTACCTTTACATTCATATCTGTAACAAACAGACACATATTGAAGCACTTTAAACTGCAACAAAACATGCGTTGCCACGGAAACTAGTGTATTGGATGATACTAAAGTTCTGTGTTCCTGTTTTCTTTTGCAGGTTTGCATGAGTATTTCTGGACTGAAATGCTCCTGAGAGAATTCTGAAGCAAACACGACTGAAACAATTGTGAAATGCTACTGAATTGTTAAACATTTCTGAAACTAACGCTTCTGAAAGGATTCAGAAAAGCTACTGCAATTATTCCAAAACTCAATTGAAACGATTAAGAAACCATTCTGAAACGCAACTGAAATGCTATTGAAACATTACTGAAACACTACTGAAGCAATTGAAACACTAATTAAACGCTAATGAAACATGGCTGAAACAAACATCCTGAAACGTAAATGAAACACTGTTAAAAAACAATTGGAACACTACTCAAACACTACTCAAACACTATTGAAACACTCATGAAACACTGATGAGACAGGACGGAAACAAACACCCTGCAAGGCTAATGAAACATTACTGGAACACTACTATACTGCAATTTAAACGCAAATGAAACACGCATGAAACACAATTGAGACACATATAAAATACTACTGAAACGCAATTGAGACACTACTGAAACATATAAACACTACTGAAACGCAATTGAGACACTACTGAAACATATAAACACTACTGAAACGCAATTGAGACACTACTGAAACATATAAACACTACTGAAACACAATTGAGACACTACTGAAACATATAAAACACTACTGAAACGCAATTGAGACACTACTGAAACATATAAACACTACTGAAACGCAATTGAGACACTACTGAAACATATAAACACTACTGAAACGCAATTGAGACACTACTGAAACATATAAACACTACTGAAACGCAATTGAGACACAACTGAAACATATAAACACTACTGAAACAATTGAAACACAATTGAAACACTCATGAAATACAATTGAAACACTACTGAAACAACTGAAACACAATTGAAACACAATTGAAGCTACTGAAACACTACTGAAAGGTAATTGAAACACTACTGAAACACAATTGAAACACAATTGAAACTACTGAAACACTACTGAAACACAATTGAAACACTATTGAAACACAATTGAAACACAATTGAAACTACTGAAACACAATTGAAACACAATTGAAACTACTGAAACACTACTGAAACACAATTGAAACACTATTGAAACTACTGAAACACTACTGAAACACAATTGAAACACTATTGAAACTACTGAAACACTACTGAAACACAATTGAAACACTATTGAAACACAATTGAAACACAATTGAAACTACTGAAACACAATTGAAACACGCATGAAACACAATTGAAACACTATTGAAACACAATTGAAACACAATTGAAACTACTGAAACACAATTGAAACACGCATGAAACACAATTGAGACACATATAAAATACTACTGAAACGCAATTGAGACACTACTGAAACGCAATTGAGACACTACTGAAACATATAAAACACTACTGAAACGCAATTGAGACACTACTGAAACATATAAAACACTACTGAAACGCAATTGAGACACTACTGAAACATATAAACACTACTGAAACGCAATTGAGACACTACTGAAACATATAAACACTACTGAAACAATTGAAACACAATTGAAACACTCATGAAATACAATTGAAACACTACTGAAACAACTGAAACACAATTGAAACACAATTGAAACACTCATGAAATACAATTGAAACACTACTGAAACAATTGAAACACAATTGAAGCTACTGAAACACTACTGAAAGGTAATTGAAACACTACTGAAACACAATTGAAACACAATTGAAACTACTGAAACACTACTGAAACACAATTGAAACACTATTGAAACACAATTGAAACACAATTGAAACTACTGAAACACTACTGAAAGGTAATTGAAACACTACTGAAACACAATTGAAACACAATTGAAACTACTGAAACACTACTGAAACACAATTGAAACACTACTGAAACACAATTGAAACACAATTGAAACTACTGAAACACTACTGAAACACAATTGAAACACTATTGAAACACAATTGAAACACAATTGAAACTACTGAAACACAATTGAAACACTATTGAAACACAATTGAAACACAATTGAAACACTACTGAAACGCAATTGAGACACTACTGAAACATATAAACACTACTGAAACGCAATTGAGACACTACTGAAACATATAAACACTACTGAAACGCAATTGAGACACTACTGAAACATATAAAACACTACTGAAACAATTGAAGCACAATTGAAACACTCATGAAATACAATTGAAACACTACTGAAACAATTGAAACACAATTGAAGCTACTGAAACACTACTGAAAGGTAATTGAAACACTACTGAAACACAATTGAAACACAATTGAAACTACTGAAACACTACTGAAACACAATTGAAACACTATTGAAACACAATTGAAACACAATTGAAACTACTGAAACACTACTGAAACACAATTGAAACACTACTGAAACATATAAACACTACTGAAACGCAATTGAGACACTACTGAAACATATAAAACACTACTGAAACAATTGAAGCACAATTGAAACACTCATGAAATACAATTGAAACACTACTGAAACAATTGAAACACAATTGAAGCTACTGAAACACTACTGAAAGGTAATTGAAACACTACTGAAACACAATTGAAACACAATTGAAACTACTGAAACACTACTGAAACACAATTGAAACACTATTGAAACACAATTGAAACACAATTGAAACTACTGAAACACTACTGAAACACAATTGAAACACTACTGAAACATATAAACACTACTGAAACGCAATTGAGACACTACTGAAACATATAAAACACTACTGAAACAATTGAAGCACAATTGAAACACTCATGAAATACAATTGAAACACTACTGAAACAATTGAAACACAATTGAAGCTACTGAAACACTACTGAAAGGTAATTGAAACACTACTGAAACACAATTGAAACACAATTGAAACTACTGAAACACTACTGAAACACAATTGAAACACTACTGAAACACAATTGAAACACAATTGAAACTACTGAAACACTACTGAAACACAATTGAAACACTATTGAAACACAATTGAAACACAATTGAAACACTACTGAAACACAATTGAAACACTACTGAAACACAATTGAAACACTACTGAAACACAATTGAAACACAATTGAAACACTACTGAAACACAATTGAAACACAATTGAAACACAATTGAAACACTACTGAAACACTACTGAAACACAATTGAAACACAATTGAAACACAATTGAAACACTACTGAAACACAATTGAAACTACTGAAACACTACTGAAAGGTAATTGAGACACTACTGAAACACAATTGAAATGCTCTCTGAATGAACTCACCCTGAGACTCTGTTGTTGCTCTTCGAGCGCGTGAGCACATTGTCGCAGGATGTCGACCAGAACTGAGCTGCCGTTGTGCTGCCCGACCTGTGGAGAGGCGTGTGGGTTTGGAGAGCACCTGTCCAGTGGCCGCTCCTGCCAGAAATTACGTCTGAACCCGAGACGAAGCTCTGAGGGCGGACTGATGTCCCTGTACGCCCAGCGCGAGAGCGATATCGCTCATCCAATGCGCCTGGAGTTCCTGGACGGCCTCAGCTTGGCGAGCCGAAAGATCCTCATCCAGAGGGACTCGCCCTCCTCGGTGCTGGCGGTCGCCGTGACCTCTAGGGCCGCAGAGGCGGAGGCAGACGCCGGGCACGCCGTGGCCCAGCTGGGTGTGCCATGGCTGGGCAGGCTGGCGCTGGAGGCCCGGCTTCAGCAGCTGGCTCTGGAGGTCCAGGAGCGCGTGTCGCTCAAACTGGAGGCTCTGCAGGACGAGGTGAAGAGGAGGAGCGTGGAGGTGAGGAGAGCCAGGAGAGAGAGCGAGCGGATGCACAGAGAGAAGCAAGAGGTGGAGGAGAGAGCGACCCAACTGGAGCGTCAGGTGGACATTTCCGTGGAGATGCTGGCCAGCCTCAGATACGAGCTGAGAGAGAGAGACGAGCAACTCCGACGCAAACAACTGTGAGTGTTTAGATTACAATGCAATTTCTATCATTCTATCCATCATTCCATCCATCCATTGTTCTATCATTCCATCATTCCATCCATCCATTGTTCTATCATTCCATCCATCCATCCATTGTTCTATCGATAGATGGATGGATGGAATGATAGAACAATGGATGGATGGATGAATGGAACAATGGATGGATGGATGAACAGAACAATGGATGGATGGATAGAATGATAGAACAATGGATGGATGGATGAATGGAACAATGGATGGATGGATGAACAGAACAATGGATGGATGGATAGAATGATAGAACAATGGATGGATGATAGATGGATGGATGAATATAACAATGGATGGATGGATAGAACAATAGATGGATGGATGGATGGATAGATAGAACAATAGATGGATGGATGAGAACAATAGATGGATGGATAGAACAATGGATGGATGGAATGATAGAACAATGGATGGAATGATAGAACAATGGATGGATGGAATGATAGAACAATGGATGGATGGATGGAACAATGGATGGATGGATGCATAGAACAATGGATGGATGGAATGATAGAACAATTGATGGATGGATAGAACAATGGATGGAATGATAGAACAATGGATGGATGGATAAAACAATATATGGATGGATGGATGGATGGAACAATGGATGGATGGATGGAACAATGGATGGATGGATGAACAGAACAATGGATGGATGGATGAACAGAACAATGGATGGATGGATGAACAGAACAATGGATGGATGGATGAACAGAACAATGGATGGATGGATGAACAGAACAATGGATGGATGGATGAACAGAACAGAACAATGGATGGATGGATAGAATGATAGAACAATGGATGGATGATAGATGGATGGATGGATAGAACAATAGATGGATGGATGAGAACAATAGATGGATGGATAGAACAATGGATGGATGGAATGATAGAACAATGGATGGAATGATAGAACAATGGATGGATGGATAGAACAATGGATGGATGGAATGATAGAACAATGGATGGATGGATAGAACAATAGATGGATGGATGAGAACAATAGATGGATGGATAGAACAATGGATGGATGGAATGATAGAACAATGGATGGAATGATAGAACAATGGATGGATGGATAGAACAATGGATGGATGGAATGATAGAACAATGGATGGATGGATAGAACAATAGATGGATGGATGAGAACAATAGATGGATGGATAGAACAATGGATGGATGGAATGATAGAACAATGGATGGAATGATAGAACAATGGATGGATGGATAGAACAATGGATGGATGGAATGATAGAACAATGGATGGATGGATAGAACAATGGATGGATGGAATGATAGAACAATGGATGGATGGATGGAACAATGGATGGATGGAATGATAGAACAATGGATGGATGGAATGATAGAACAATTGATGGATGATAGAACAATAGATGGATGGATGGATGGATGGATGGATGGATGGATGGATGAATTAATGAGTAGAACAATGGATGGATGGATGATGGAATGGTAGAAAAATGAATGGATTTCAGCAAACATTGTCGTCTGAAATCGCAAAAATATTATATAACAATGTTTCCAGTTTTCTCCTAAATGGAAACGTTTGGGGCATCACTAGTTTAGACGGTGTGTGTGTGTGTGTGTACATGTTGTGTGTTTTAGGGAAGTGTGTAACCTGGACAGGTTTGTGCGGGACACGGCGTTCCAGGAAGCGAGCGCAAAGATCCGCCTGCAGCGCTTCATTGAGGACCTGCTGGAGCGAGCGGAGCGGGCCGAAATGCAGCTGCAGAACATCCACGATGATGTCACTTCCTCTCACAGATACCTGGCAGGAAGCAGAGCTGCAGGGTACCAGGTACAGAGCGGAGGGTGTGGACGAAACAGCAGGTCATGTCTCTGGTGACCTTCACCTCCGTTCAGATTACAAAAAGAAAAGAAACATTGTCAAGACAATCACAGACAGACAGATTTGAATTTAACTATGGAAAATCATATAACTCAATTATTTATTATACATTATGTAATTTGGATGGATGGATCAATGGATGGATGGATAGAACAATGGATGGATAGATGGATGGATGGATAGATAGATGTATAGATGGATGAATAGAACAAAGGATGATGGATGGATGGATGATGGAATGGTAGACCAATGGATGAATAGATGGATGGAATGATAGAACAATGGATGGATGGAACAATGGATGGATGGATAGATAGATGGATGGATGAATAGAACAATGGATGGATGGATGGATGGATGGAATGATAGAATGATGGATGGATAGATGGATGGATGAATAGAACAATGGATGGATGGATGGAATGATAAAACAATGGATAGATGGAATGATGGATGGAATGATAGAACAATGGATGGATGGATAGATGTATGGATGAATAGAACAATGGAAGGATGGATGGAAGGAAGGATAGAACAATGGATAGATGGAACGATGGATGAAATGATAGAACAATGGATGGATGATGGATAGATGGATGAATAGAACAATGGATGGATGGATGGATAGATGGATGGAACAATGGATGATGGATGGATAGAACAATGGATGGTGGATGGATGGATTGAACAATGGATGATGGATGGATTGAACAATGGATGATGGATGGATGATGGAAGAATGGATGGAATGATAGAACAATGAATGGATGGATGGATGGAACAATGGATGATGGATGGATTGAACAATGGATGATGGATGGATGATGGAAGAATGGATGGAATGATAGAACAATGAATGGATGATGGAAGAATGGATGGATGAATAGAACAATGGATGATGGATGGATGGATGGATGGATGGATGGAATGATAGAACAATGAATGGATGATGGAATGATAGAACAATGGATGGATGATGGATGAATAGAACAATGGATGGATGATGGATGGATAGAACAATGAATGGATGATGGATGGATAGAACAATGGATGGATGATGGATGGATAGAACAATGGATGGATGATGGATGGATAGAACAATGGATGGATGATGGATGGATAGAACAATGAATGGATGATGGATGGATAGAACAATGGATGGATGGATGGATAGAACAATGGATGGATGATGGATGGATAGAACAATGGATGGATGATGGATGGATAGAACAATGCATGGATGGATGGATGGATAGAACAATGGATGGATGCTGTGTGATAATCTGTAAAGTCGTCAGTGAATGTGTGTGTGATGTGTTTCTCAGAGGAGTTACAGTGTGTCTGGGCCGAGCAGGAGATCCTCTCATCAGTGTGATCAACACTACAGGTGCAGTGCTGCAGATTCACACACACTCACTTTAAATGCAAATGACCCCATGATCACTCGCCCTCAAGCCACCCTAGGTCACCTGAGTGAGTGGAAGACAGAAATAATGACCCTGTGTGGTTGAAAAGACTGTGAATCTATACTTGACATCTGCACAGGTATGAGCGGAGGCTGCGGACGCTGTCTGTGGGCTCGGGCGGGTGCGAGGGTCACTGGGACGGGCGGCGGTGCGGAGGCGTGGAGGGTCCCGACAGCGGCTCTGACTCGCCCTGGCTGATCCAACACACTCACACAGACTCAGACAACTGGTCCCTTTACACCGCAGAGTCACAGGACGACACACAGCACACGGGCTACAGGTCCTACAGCCACACGGGTAACGCACGGTTCCATGTGTTGCTATGTGGTTGCTGTTGGCGTGTTGTGTGTTGCTATGGGGTTGCTGTTGGCGTGTTGTGTGTTGACATGTTGTGTGTTGGAGTGTTGTGTGTTGACATGTTGTGTGTTGACGTGTTGGGTGTTGGTCTGTTATGTGTTGACGTGTTGTGTGTTGACGTGTTGTGTGTTGGAGTGTTGTGTGTTGGAGTGTTGTGTGTTGTGTGTTGACGTGTTGTGTGTTGATGTGTTGTGTGTTGGTGTGTTATGTGTTGACGTGTTGTGTGTTGACGTGTTGTGTGTTGACGTGTTGAGTGTTGACATCTTGTGTGTTGACGTCTTGTGTGTTGGTGTGTTGGCGTGTGGTGTGTTGACGTGTTGTGTGTTGACGTGTTGTGTGTTGACGTGTTGTGTGTTGACGTGTTGAGTGTTGACATCTTGTGTGTTGACGTCTTGTGTGTTGGTGTGTGGTGTGTTGGCGTGTGGTGTGTTGACGTGTTGTGTGTTGACGTTTTGTGTGTTGACGTGTTGTGTGTTGACGTGTTGTGTGTTGACGTGTTGTGTGTTGGTGTGTTGGCGTGTGGTGTGTTGACGTGTTGTGTGTTGACGTGTTGTGTGTTGACGTATTGTGTGTTGGCGTGTTGTGTGTTGGCGTGTTGTGTGTTGACGTATTGTGTGTTGACGTGTTGGCATGTTGTGTATTGACGTGTTGTGTGTTGGCGTGTGGTGTGTTGAGTTTTTGTGTGTTGAGATGTTGTGTGTTGCCGTGTTGTGTGTTGGCGTGTGGTGTGTTGACGTGTTGACGTGTTGTGTGTTGGCGTGTTGTGTGTTGACGTGTTGTGTGTTGGCGTGTGGTGTGTTGACGTGTTGTGTGTTGGCATGTTGGGTGTTGACATGTTGTTTGTTGCCGTGTTGTGTGTTGACGTGTTGTGTGTTGACGTGTTGTGTGTGTTGGTTTGTTGGCGTGTTGTGTGTTGACATGTTGCGTGTTGACGTGTTGTGTGTTGACATGTTGTGTGTTGGCGTGTTGTGTGTAGCGTGTTGTGTGTTGGCATGTTGTGTGTTGGAGTGTTGTGTGTTGACGTGTTGTGTGTTGTTAGTGTTGGTGTGTTGACGTGTTGTGTGTTGACGTGTTGTGTGTTGACGTCTTGTGTGTTAACATGTTGTGTGTTGGTGTGTTGTGTGTTGTGTGTTGGTGTGTTGTGTGTTGGCGTGTGGTGTGTTGATGTCTTGTGTGTTGACGTGTTGTGTGTTGAAGTGTTGTGTGTTGGCGTGTTGTGTGTTGGCGTGTGGTGTGTTGATGTGTTGTGTGTTGACGTGTTGTGTGTTGACGTCTTGTGTGTTAACATGTTGTGTGTTGGCGTGTGGTGTGTTGACGTGTTGTGTGTTGACGTGTTGTGTGTTGATGTGTTGTGTGTTGGTGTGTTGGCGTGTGGTGTGTTGACGTGTTGTGTGTTGACGTGTTGTGTGTTGGTGTGTTGGCGTGTTGTGTGTTGGCGTGTGGTGTGTTGACGTGTTGTGTGTTGGCATGTTGGGTGTTGACATGTTGTTTGTTGCCGTGTTGTGTGTTGACGTGTTGTGTGTTGACGTGTTGTGTGTGTTGGTTTGTTGGCGTGTTGTGTGTTGACATGTTGCGTGTTGACGTGTTGTGTGTTGACATGTTGTGTGTTGGCGTGTTGTGTGTTGGTATGTTGTGTGTTGGAGTGTTGTGTGTTGACGTGTTGTGTGTTGTTAGTGTTGGTGTGTTGACGTGTTGTGTGTTGGAGTGTTGTGTGTTGACGTGTTGTGTGTTGACGTGCTGTGTGTGTTGGTGTGTTGACGTGTTGTGTGTTGACATGTGTGTTGACGTGTTGTGTGTTGGTGTGTTGTGTGTTGACGTGTTGTGTGTTGTGTGTTGGTGTGTTGTGTGTTGGCGTGTGGTGTGTTGATGTCTTGTGTGTTGACGTGTTGTGTGTTGATGTGTTGTGCGTTGGCGTGTTGTGTGTTGGCTTGTGGTGTGTTGATGTGTTGTGTGTTGACGTGTTGTGTGTTGACGTCTTGTGTGTTAACGTGTTGTGTGTTGACGTGTTGTGTGTTGGTGTGTTGGCGTGTGGTGTGTTGACGTGTTGTGTGTTGACGTGTTGTGTGTTGACGTATTGTGTGTTGGCGTGTTGTGTGTTGACTTGTTGTGTGTTGACGTATTGTGTGTTGACGTGTTGTGTGTTGGCGTGTTGTGTGTTGACGTGTTGTGTGTTGGCGTGTGGTGTGTTGAGTTTTTGTATGTTGACATGTTGTGTGTTGACGTGTTGTGTGTTTACGTGTTGTGTGTTGGCGTGTGGTGTGTTGACGTGTTGTGTGTTGGCGTGTGGTGTGTTGACGTGTTGTGTGTTGGCGTGTGGTGTGTTGACGAGTTGTGTGTTGGCGTGTGGTGTGTTGACGTGTTGTGTGTTGACGTGTTGTGTGTTGACGTGTTGTGTGTTGGCGTGTGGTGTGTTGACGTGTTGTGTGTTGGCGTGTTGGCGTGTGGTGTGTTGACGTGTTGTGTGTTGACGTGTTGTGTGTTGGCGTGTTGTGTGTTGACATGTTGTGTGTTGGCGTGTGGTGTGTTGAGTTTTTGTGTGTTGACATGTTGTGTGTTGACGTGTTGTGTGTTTACGTGTTGTGTGTTGGTGTGTTATGTGTTGGCGTGTGGTGTGTTGACGTGTTGTGTGTTGACGTGTTGTGTGTTGACGTGTTGTGTGTTGGCGTGTGGTGTGTTGACGTGTTGTGTGTTGGCATGTTGGGTGTTGACATGTTGTTTGTTGCCGTGTTGTGTGTTGACGTGTTGTGTGTTGGCGTGTTGTGTGTTGACGTGTTGTGTGTTGACGTGTTGTGTGTTGGCGTGTGGTGTGTTGACGTGTTGTGTGTTGGCATGTTGGGTGTTGACGTGTTGTTTGTTGCCTTGTTGTGTGTTGGCATGTTGACGTGTTGTGTGTTGACGTGTTGTGTGTTGATGTGTTGTGTGTTGGCATGTTGACGTGTTGTGTTTTGACGTGTTGTGTGTTGATGTGTTGATGTGTTGATGTGTTGATGTGTTGTGTGTTGGCATGTTGACGTGTTGTGTGTTGACGTGTTGTGTGTTGTTCTCATCAGGTCCGGATCTGCCGGGGCTTCACTGGTGTGTGAACAGACGCAGGGAATCGATGGTGTGTTCAGAGCGTCTGCGGCTCAAAGCTGCTCTGTTCTGTGTGTTTATTTATCTGGACACACGCTCCCTACTGACCGCTGCTGAGGTGTGTGTGTGTGTGTGTGTGTTAAGAATATGATGTTAAATGTTGTTGTGTGTGATTTAATGGTGATTATCAAGTGTGTGTGTGTTTGTTTCAGGTGTGTAAGGACTGGCACAGCGTTGCACGTCATCCTGCTGTTTGGACCAGAGTAACACTTGAGAACGCACGTGTGTCATCAAAGGCAAGACAACACACACACACACACTCACTCACTCACAGACACACATTCACACAGTCACACACACACTCACTTACTCACAGACACACATACACACAGTCACACACACACACACACACACTCACTCACTCACAGACACACATACACACAATCACACACATATACACACACACACACACACACACACTCACAGTCATATAGTCACACTTACATACACTCACAGTCAAACAGTCACACACACACACACACACACACACACACAGTCATACAGTCACACACTCACACACACAGTCATACAGTCACACACTCACACACACACACACACACACACACACACACAGTCATACAGTCACACACTCACACATACAGTCATACAGTCACACACTCACACTCTCACACACACACACACACACACACACACACAGTCATACAGTCATACAGTCACACACTCACACTCACACACACACACACACACACACACAGTCATACAGTCACACACACACACACACACACACACACACACACACTCACAGTCAAACAGTCACACACACACACTCACAGTCATAGTCACACTCACTCACAGTCATACAGTCACACACACACACTCACAGTCATACACTCACAGTCACACACTCACACACACACACTCACAGTCATACAGTCACACTCACTCACAGTCATACAGTCACACTCACTCAGTCAAACACTCACACACACACACTCACAGTCATACAGTCACACACACAAACACACACTCACAGTCATACACTCACAGTCACACACTCACACACACACACTCACAGTCATACAGTCACACTCACTCACAGTCATACACTCACACACACACACTCACAGTCACTCACTCACACACACTCACAGTCACACACACACACAAACACACACTCACAGTCATACAGTCACACACACTCACAGTCATACACTCACACACACTCACAGTCACACACTCACACACACTCAGTCACACACACACACACACACACACACACACACACTCACACTCACACTCACACTCTCACACACTCACTCACTCACACACACACACACACACACACTAACACACACACACTCACAGTCACACACTCACACTCATTCACAGTCATACAGTCACACACACACACACACTCACAGTCATACACTCACAGTCACACACTCACAGTCACACACTCACACACACACACACTCACAGCCATACAGTCACACACACTCACAGTCATACACTCACACACACTCACACTCACAGTCACACACACACACACACACACACACACACACACTCACAGTCATACAGTCACACACACTCACAGTCATACACTCACACACACTCACAGTCACACACTCACACACACACTCACTCACAGTCATACAGTCACACACACTCACAGTCATACACTCACACACACTCACAGTCACACACTCACACACACTCACTCACAGTCATACAGTCACACACACTCACAGTCACACACTCACTCACAGTCATACAGTCACACACACTCACAGTCATACACTCACACACACTCACAGTCACACACTCACACACACTCACTCACAGTCATACACTCACACACACTCACAGTCACACACTCACACACACTCACTCACAGTCAAACAGTCACACACACTCACAGTCATACACTCACACACACTCACAGTCACACACACACACACACACACACACACTCACAGTCATACAGTCACACACACTCACAGTCATACACTCACAGTCACACACACACACACACACACACACACACACACACTCACACACACACACACTCACACACACACACTCACAGTCACACACTCACACTCATTCA
>CM042248.1:52840554-52845554 GCA_023566225.1 Romanogobio albipinnatus
AACGATGGATGGAATGATGTAATGATGGATAGAATGATAGAACGATGGATGGATGGAATGATAGAATGATGGATAGAATGATAGAACGATGGATGGATGGAATGATAGAATGATGGATAGAATGATAGAACGATGGATGGATGGAATGATAGAATGATGGATGGAATGATAGAACGATGGATGGATGGAATGATAGAATGATGGATAGAATGATAGAAAGATGGATGGATGGAATGATAGAATGATGGATGGAATGATAGAACAATGGATGGATGGAATGATAGAATGATGGATGGAATGATAGAACGATGGATGGATGGAATGATGTAATGATGGATAGAATGATAGAACGATGGATGGATGGAATGATGTAATGATGGATAGAATGATAGAACGATGGATGGATGGAATGATTGATAGAATGATAGAACGATGGATGAATGGAATGATAGAATGATGGATAGAATGATAGAACGATGGATGGATGGAATGATAGAATGATGGATGGAATGATAGAACGATGGATGGATGGAATGATGTAATGATGGATAGAATGATAGAACGATGGATGGATGGAATGATGTAATGATGGATAGAATGATAGAACGATGGATGGATGGAATGATAGAATGATGGATAGAATGATAGAACGATGGATGGATGGAATGATGTAATGATGGATGGAATGATAGAATGATGGATGGAATGATAGAACGATGGATGGATGGAATGATGTAATGATGGATGGAATGATAGAACGATGGATGGAATGATAGAACGATGGATGGAATGATGGATGGATGGAATGATAGAACGATGGATGGATGGAAGTATAGAATGATGGATGGAATGATAGAATGATGGATGGAATGATAGAACGATGGATGGATGGAATGATGGAATGATGGATGGAATGATAGAACGATGGATGGATGGAATGATAGAATGATGGATGGAATGATAGAACGATGGATGGATGGAAGTATAGAATGATGGATGGAATGATAGAATGATGGATGGAATGATAGAACGATGGATGGATGGAATGATGTAATGATGGATGGAATGATAGAATGATGGATAGAATGATAGAACGATGGATGGATGGAAGTATAGAATGATGGATGGAATGATAGAATGATGGATGGAATGATAGAACGATGGATGGATAGAATGATAGAATGATGGATGGAATGATGGATGGATGGAATGATAGAACGATGGATGGATAGAATGATAGAATGATGGATGGAATGATAGAACGATGGATGGATGGAATGATGTAATGATGGATGGAATGATAGAACGATGGATGGAATGATAGAACGATGGATGGAATGATGGATGGATGGAATGATAGAACGATGGATGGATGGAAGTATAGAATGATGGACAGAAGTATAGAATGATGGACAGAAGTATAGAATGATGGACAGAAGTATAGAATGATGGACAGAAGTATAGAATGATGGACAGAAGGATATAATGATGGACAGAAGTATAGAATGATGGACAGAAGTATAGAATGATGGACAGAAGGATAGAATGATGGACAGAAGTATAGAATGATGGACAGAAGGATAGAATGATGGACAGAAGTATAGAATGATGGACAGAAGTATAGAATGATGGACAGAAGGATAGAATGATGGACAGAAGTATAGAATGATGGACAGAAGGATAGAATGATGGACAGAAGTATAGAATGATGGACAGAAGGATAGAATGATGGACAGAAGTATAGAATGATGGACAGAAGTATAGAATGATGGACAGAAGTATAGAATGATGGACAGAAGTATAGAATGATGGACAGAAGGATAGAATGATGGACAGAAGTATAGAATGATGGACAGAAGGATAGAATGATGGACAGAAGTATAGAATGATGGACAGAAGGATAGAATGATGGACAGAAGGATAGAATGATGGACAGAAGTATAGAATGATGGACAGAAGGATATAATGATGGACAGAAGTATAGAATGATGGACAGAAGTATAGAATGATGGACAGAAGGATAGAATGATGGACAGAAGTATAGAATGATGGACAGAAGGATAGAATGATGGACAGAAGTATAGAATGATGGACAGAAGTATAGAATGATGGACAGAAGGATAGAATGATGGACAGAAGTATAGAATGATGGACAGAAGGATAGAATGATGGACAGAAGTATAGAATGATGGACAGAAGGATAGAATGATGGACAGAAGTATAGAATGATGGACAGAAGTATAGAATGATGGACAGAAGTATAGAATGATGGACAGAAGTATAGAATGATGGACAGAAGTATAGAATGATGGACAGAAGTATAGAATGATGGACAGAAGGATAGAATGATGGACAGAAGTATAGAATGATGGACAGAAGTATAGAATGATGGACAGAAGTATAGAATGATGGACAGAAGGATAGAATGATGGACAGAAGGATAGAATGATGGACAGAAGGATAGAATGATGGACAGAAGGATAGAATGATGGACAGAAGTATAGAATGATGGACAGAAGGATAGAATGATGGACAGAAGTATAGAATGATGGACAGAAGTATAGAATGATGGACAGAAGGATAGAATGATGGACAGAAGTATAGAATGATGGACAGAAGTATAGAATGATGGACAGAAGTATAGAATGATGGACAGAAGTATAGAATGATGGACAGAAGGATAGAATGATGGACAGAAGGATAGAATGATGGACAGAAGTATAGAATGATGGACAGAAGTATAGAATGATGGACAGAAGGATAGAATGATGGACAGAAGTATAGAATGATGGACAGAAGTATAGAATGATGGACAGAAGGATAGAATGATGGACAGAAGGATAGAATGATGGACAGAAGGATAGAATGATGGACAGAAGGATAGAATGATGGACAGAAGTATAGAATGATGGACAGAAGGATAGAATGATGGACAGAAGTATAGAATGATGGACAGAAGTATAGAATGATGGACAGAAGGATAGAATGATGGACAGAAGTATAGAATGATGGACAGAAGGATAGAATGATGGACAGAAGGATAGAATGATGGACAGAAGTATAGAATGATGGACAGAAGTATAGAATGATGGACAGAAGGATAGAATGATGGACAGAAGTATAGAATGATGGACATAAGGATAGAATGATGGACAGAAGTATAGAATGATGGACAGAAGTATAGAATGATGGACAGAAGTATAGAATGATGGACAGAAGGATAGAATGATGGACAGAAGTATAGAATGATGGACAGAAGTATAGAATGATGGACAGAAGGATAGAATGATGGACAGAAGTATAGAATGATGGACAGAAGTATAGAATGATGGACAGAAGTATAGAATGATGGACAGAAGTATAGAATGATGGACAGAAGGATAGAATGATGGACAGAAGGATAGAATGATGGACAGAAGGATAGAATGATGGACAGAAGTATAGAATGATGGACAGAAGGATAGAATGATGGACAGAAGTATAGAATGATGGACAGAAGTATAGAATGATGGACAGAAGGATAGAATGATGGACAGAAGTATAGAATGATGGACAGAAGGATAGAATGATGGACAGAAGGATAGAATGATGGACAGAAGTATAGAATGATGGACAGAAGTATAGAATGATGGACAGAAGTATAGAATGATGGACAGAAGGATAGAATGATGGACAGAAGTATAGAATGATGGACATAAGGATAGAATGATGGACAGAAGTATAGAATGATGGACAGAAGTATAGAATGATGGACAGAAGTATAGAATGATGGACAGAAGTATAGAATGATGGACAGAAGGATAGAATGATGGACAGAAGGATAGAATGATGGACAGAAGTATAGAATGATGGACAGAAGGATAGAATGATGGACAGAAGGATAGAATGATGGTGCTGCTGTGGTGTGTGCAGAAGTGCGTCAGATCCGGCCGGACAGGAAGTGATCTGGGCTCTGGGAGCGGGATGCAGGGACATCACAACACTGCGGATCGCTCCTCTGCAGCCGTGGTGAGCATCCCTCCTTCCCTCCTTCCCTCCTTCCCTCCTTCCCTCCTTCCCTCCTTCCCTCCTTCCCTCCTTCCCTCACAGCCGTTATGTTGGGATACTTCACTGTGATTTCCCGCCTCTGTTTCCTTCAGTCTGCAGCCCAATCGCTTCAGTAATCGGTGCTTGCAGACGATTGGCCGATGCTGGCCAAACCTGTGTCGGGTGGGCGTGGGCGGGGCTGGCTGCGGCATCCAGGGATTGGCCTCTTTGGGTGAGTGACAGCCATGCTTTATTCACATTAGCTGTCCGATTGGCTCACTTTTGTATTGCCTTTATCACGCTCTGCCAAGATGGCGACGGCCAGCTCGACCCTCCTTTACTCTTCAGATCCTATGGGGGACGTCCCGGACACTACGCCCTTATTTATTTACAGTCTATGCTGTAAATCCTTTTACTGGGCTCCTCCCCCTAGTGGGTGGAGTCATCATTTGCATTTTACTAAATGTACTATAACATTACTATTTTCAAATCTTTTTCTAATTTTTTACGATAGAATGATGATGGAACTACAGAAGGAAGGATGGTACGATAGAATGATAGAGCAATGTATGGATGGATGGATGGATGGAACTATAGAACGATGGATGACTGGTACGATAGAATGATAGAGCAATGTATGGATGGATGGATGGATGGAACTATAGAACGATGGATGACTGGTATGATAGAATGATAGAACAATGGATGGATGGATGGATGGATGGAACTATAGAACGATGGATGACTGGTACGATAGAATGATAGAGCAATGTATGGATGGATGGATGGATGGAACTATAGAACGATAGAATGATGGATGGATCATGATAGAATGATAGAACAATGGATGGATGGATGGTATGATAGAACGATAGAATGATGGATGGATGTACGATAGAATGATCGAACGATGGATGGATGGACGGATGGATGGATGGATGGATGGATGGATGGATGGATGGACAGATGGATGG